>VYZP01000517.1:0-96135 GCA_013400635.1 Hypocryptadius cinnamomeus
GCGCGGTGTCCCCACGGCCGGGTCGCGGAGCTGGTGTCGGCACGCCTCGTGTGCGGGGCTTCCGGCAGGGAGATGCTCGGAGGGGGAACTGGCGAGGGGGTGCCCGCCCAGCTCTGGGAACGAGCTCCCGGGTGGCCGGCGCAGGTCTCTGCCCACGCGTTTGGCCGCTCGGCTGCGTTACTCGGGGCCGTGCGGGTAACAACAGTAACGGTGTCTGGAGGCTGCTGGCACAAGGAGCGGCTGAAGGAGGCCACGGACCAGCGCTGTCTGCAGCTTTATCGTGCAGCAGTGTTTTCACTCTTCCTTGGCGAAGAGCGGTGAGCGCAGGTGCTGTGCGTGAGCTGAAGGGCAGCTGTGCACAGGTGAGCCGTGTGGGGACGATGCGGTGGGGTCTCGCTCACCTGAGACAGTGTCCCCCGCTCTGCTGTGCGGGGACACGCGGGTCCTGGCGCCTGGGAGAGCAGCACCGGGGTGAAAACTCGTCTCAGGAGCAACCTGGTTGTATGTAGGAGGAGGTTGCATGGAGGAAGGGAAGAGCTGGAAGTTAGGAAAATAAATCTGGAGTGAGAGCTACTGAAGTCAACATAGGAAGAGAACTACTTGTGCATTCATCAGATCTTTGCCAAATAGTTTTGAACTAATGAGCTGCCTTACTAGTGAAAAAATAAAACAGAATCAGATGTCTCAATAAATACCATTGTGCTATTTATCTCAAGAACCATTAGGATATTACTGAGTAGATATTTTTAAAATCATCAAGACTAAGACAGTTTTTTCCAGCTGTTCAAAAGTGACTCTGCTAACTTGCTTTTATATTGCTTATACTAATATCTCTTTTCTGCTATTTCTCAGGTTTTTCAGAACTGTCTAAATTATGAGTTGTCGTTATACATATTTTTTTCTCTTGCCTAGAATGAGACTTTTCATTTGAAGGCCTTAAGAGAATACATGTTTCAGAATGAGTTTATGGAAAAACTGACTTGAGAGAGTAGTAGGATTGTGAAAAAGAGCTTTCAGCTCATTCTTTGAGCTGTGGAATTGTAGCATCAGGTAGGCACAAGAACTACACATAGGAAGTTGGAAGCAACCAGTTTATATAGGATTTCTGTCAGCAGATTCTTTTATTAGGAAAACTGTTCTCATGTGTATTACAGCCATTTCTAGTATTTTTATAAAAACTACTCCACACATTTTTTCCACTAGTTGCATTGATTCCCAATGTTTTGGGATTTGTCATCCTTCTCCAAATCACATGGCGTCTGCCTTTCATTTCCTCCAGCTAAAGATCCTGTGGGTGTGGTTGTTTGATTTCTGGGTTCTTCTGATCCTGCAGAAGAATAATTGTGCATTTGAGTGAGGGCTAGATGTGCTTGGAAAAATCTTCATGCTGAACTTCTCTTTGTAAGTAAGGCTTTTGTTTCCTCTTTGTTGTATCATTCCCAGTAGGGGAGAGTAGAAATGCCAGTATGGGTGCTTATGGGTACTCTGGCTGCTGCTTTTTCTGATGTTTCCATTATTGCTGCTCTTTAAAGCTGAAGTTGTAGTGGATTTTCAGAAATTGTCTATTTATATGCAGTGTTTACTGGGCTTCTAGGCATGTCCTGTGGTTGGGCTGCTGTTCTTCCTGGCTCCTGGACTGCCCTCTTGTGCTTCTCAGAGCTGGGTGATAGCTGGATACACAGTGGCACGTGTTATTGCATTCTTGTGGTGGCTGCATCAGCTGTTTTGGTTGGTCCTGAAGCCTTGCTAGTGGAGCAGAGGGATTTCTGGCAAACTCAGCTTCAAGGAGATGATGTGTTTTCTGTCGAAGGTGATCCTGAGTTGTGGGCAGGTCAGTTTTAAATTGTGGGGGATACTGTGGCTGAAAGGACCTAATGGACCCTTAAAACTGTATGCTAATCTTCTTAGGCTTTGCTGGCCAGGATTTTTGTTTTTGCACACCCAAGGAATGTTGTTGAAAGTTCTTGTCTGAGAATTAAACAGATTGGTTTTATTTAATACTTACTCTGAAAGGTCAGGAACCCAAGGAAGACTGCCATCTTCATGATGTATTTTTTTTTCTTTCTCACTGTCTAACCCATCTCTGTGGCCCTTCTTATTGCAACACAGCAGCAAGTAGTCCTGGGAGTCCTGTTGGGAACGGTGGGTGCTAACAAATCTCCCAGCTACTGCTTAACTCTAATTGCAGTTCTCCTGTTTCTAAGACCTACCTTTTACAACTTTCCCAAAACCCTCTGAATTTAAGGGTTCCCACACTACTCAGTGTGTTAACTGTGCAATCAGATTTTACTGTATATAGTTCTTTTATAGAACTTTAGTGCATCTTGCTTCCTTTAGACTCCTGTCTAAAGTACAAGTAACATTAACAAGTACAGTTAATCCTTGCTTGTTCTACCATCACTGAGTGTCTTGGAATGAATATTCCATCCATAAAGAAAGGTACAGTTGTGCAAGATGAAGTTACTATTTACTGATAGTTGTTGTTGACAATAAAAGATTGAAAAACCGTAGTGCACTGCTTGCATTCCAGTTCAGTGAATTTAAGGGCCTGTCCAAGCTGTGAAACTTTGTGACCTGACACATTGAGATAGCTTTGGCTAGAATATCCCTGCTGTCTGAGCACAGCCTACCTTGTTTCAATAGCAGCACACAGAAAGGCAGAGGTAAAGCAGGGTGAGGAACACTGTGGTTCCAGGTAAGCAGGATAAGTGTCACAGCAGATGTAGAACTCACTGTACACTTTGGCCTCCTGACCTGACTGTCTGGAAATAGCAGCACATGCACACTTGGTGGTCTCAGTGCATGTGCATTTTGAAGTAATCTGCTGTTTTTTCTTTGAATAAAATCTCAGGTTTTTTCAGAGCTTGTAAACTCTGCAGTATCATGTTTAGAGAAGTCTTTTCATGTTTGAAGTTGCTAAAGGAAGAGGTTAACAAGTTTTTGTGACACTTTGAGATTTCTAAGCTCACAATAGGGTTTTATGAACAAGAAGTGGGAAATATGCATCTGAAACTTTTGAGTTTCTTGCTAATACTTAAGGGAATGTGACATAAATGGTTTATATAAATATAAGTTCCTATCACGTTGTTCACAGGCAGACACTTTGATTTTTAAAGTTAATTTCGATAGAAGTTCTTTATTTCAGTGGAAATTTAGCAGAATTTTTTTCCACAGTTTTCTAGTTGGGCTTTTTGTTGTTGAGAAATGATTGAAAGCGAGTAATTGCATTCACTTCTAGGAGAAAAGCAAGTTTTCAGTTTTCTCTGTTTTGTTTTGAAAACTCGAGTCCTGTAATGATTCGAGCTGTAAACCCTGGCCTATTTCTTCCCTGTTTGTTCAGAAAGCTTTTGTGAAGCTTCTTCACTGTTAGTAAAGAAGTGATATCCATACACTGTGCCAGGTTTAGCTCTTTTTGTGTGAAAACAAACACAGAAGAACAGACTGGGTGAGGCAGAACCTCATGCATAAAATCTAGGGACCAACTGGGAGGGACTGGGCTTTGCTTCCTTTGCCATTGTGTAGAGTTCTGTCTGAGGCTTTTGGGCATGTTTGTCTGCATAAATAAATGTATTTTCTTAGTGTTTGTCAAAGATGTTATGTTTTGTATTTGGTTGACATTGTTGTAGTGGGAGAGATCCATAATGTAGCTCGATAGAATTTTATTAAGAAAAAAATTATTAATATTCTTTAATGCATTGCAATTATTAACTGACATTTGTGAAGTGATACCGTGTGACACAAACAGCTGCTGTGCTTATGTTATTTACGAAGACACTGGTAGTTTTACTGAAATAGACTTCTGAAGAAAAACCATTCTTCTTATGTAAGGAGCAATGTAATGTTCTGCAGATCTGTGGCTTATGCTGTCGCACATCAGATAGGCAGTAAATTGGCACGTCTCTTGGAGCCCTGCAGCTCTTTGCACTGGAAGATATGTCTCTAGTGCTTTTCAGTGTGTTTGTGGCAAAGCTAGGGAGGGACTGGAGGTGCTGGGTGAGTTTGATAAAAGCTATGAGTTTAGTCTCTGCTGAAGAGTGTGCAGATCACAAAACTGCTTATATTGGCTGACAGAGGAAGGTCATGTGTGCACAGCATTTGGAACAGAGGAGTATCAGAGTGATAATCAAGGAAACCTTTACACAAAATGGTGCTTTATTGTGATTAACAGCAGTTTGCATGATTCTCTTGCCTTGGCTGTTGAGTTTTTTTAGCAATGAAGGCCAGAGGCTTATTTGTCAGCTTTCTTCCATTTAAGAAAAAGGGTGGTCTAAATGTGCATAGAAAAATTAAACTTAGATTGGAAATGAAACTGATATCCCTTGATCCGGAATAGATCAATTTAAGGGAAAAACAGGGAAATTAAGCCGATGATCTCTTGTTGATGGGGATTTTCTGAACAGATTACCTATCATTCTACAGCTGGCAATTCAGAATTGCAATTCAGAAAAGTTAAATGAGGAAAAAAAGGTGGCAAAATGCCTGAGTAACTTGTGCCATTCCATGCAATTACAGCGCAGTTTACATTGAAACACTGTGCTATACTGGGACCGAGTGAAGGTCAGCCAGGGTTGGCTGAAGTCACTCTGGGTCACATCTCTAAAAAGCCTACTGCTGGGTACTGACCTTTAGCTTACTTTTAATAGAGTCAGAATTCCTTGCATTACTGTTTTCTCACTCTTTGCACCTGTGCTACCTTCAGATACAGTTTATCCCAACTTAAGCTGTTACCTTAGTCCCTTGGTAAGATTATTACCCAGGTGTGTTCAAACTTCTCAGTGATTTGAACTCAAGGTACAGGCTGTTGCATTATTAAGCAGAAGCCCTGTGTTTGGTGCAAGAAGGAGATGAGAGCAGGAATCTTTTTCTTGTATCCTTTAAGGTAACAGTGATTTCAGTAAAAAACTTTGCAGAAAGGTAAAAACCATCCTTAGGTTCTGAAACTAGAAGTGGTAAATATTTTGTTGTCAAGTGGCCAAATGTTTTGTCGTGGGACTTGCAGATATGGCAGGGTATGGAAATGCAGCATCTGTCGAGAGAGGCTAGATTTTAATTTTGCAAGTTCTAATATAATCTGTTATATGTTCCTCTGACACAAAAAAATACCATGGTGAGTTTTAGCTTCTTAGGTTACAAATCTCAGCTCTTGTAAATGCCACAGCTGCAGGTGCTCCTTTCTCTGGCAATTTGTTAGCACCTGCTTCTTATTTTAGGCTAAAGGGAATAAAAAAAGCAAAATATGCTTTTTTTTCTTGGAATTTAACACACAGTTCCAGCTGATGCAGTGCTTTCTATAATAGAGGATCTCAACTTTTTGTAAATATTAGGAAATGTGTGGGTTTGGGACAAGGAGGTACAGACACCTGATTTAAGTTCAGGACCAGTTATTGGAAGGTAGAGGCTTTTCCTTGTCTGTGTTAACAAGTCAAATCTGCATTATGTAAGTAATTACTGTTGAGAACTTAAACCATTTATAACTTGCTAAAACCATTTCTAATAGAAAACATTATGAGAAATTAGGGGCATGTTCTCGTCACTAGAAACACCGGTGTTCCCCCCCACTCCAAATATTCTTTATATACATGATAAAAAATTTTAGGACCCTTGTTTATTATGTGGTTATTATATTTTGTAACTTTTCCACCTGTTGCTCTAACAATCTTGTCTTTGACAACATTAAGATACTTCAAGAATCAAGCTTAGGTTTCAGAATTTGAAGTGAAGGAGAGGCATGGTGTCTTCCCTGTTCTGAGGTCTCAGTCTGCACATGGTATTTTGGGAAGCTGGGCTAGAAAACTTTTGCAGGGATTCTGGAGTACTTTTCTTGTACAAATATCTGTTGCTTGTCTTACCAACTTGTCACTCCCTGTGATGTGGGCTGCACAGTGAGCCCAGCAGAGCAGATGTGATGCTGGTGAAGATTGTGCCATGATCGTGCTTGTTTAGGCTCCATTCTAAACATGCTCTTAGACAAATGGTGAGCCTCAGCACAGGCTTCATGATCTGACTCCAAAATGTGAATGGCAGAACAAAGATGGCATATCAGGTATCAGGGACTTTTTTAAAGCAAGGTCAGAGCTCCTTTAAAGCAGCCTTAAAGAGAGAGGTCCTGTTCTGCACTTCCCTTACCCCCTCCCTCTAGTGCACTGATGCAGCTCCTCTGAAGATGTAGGCTCAGCCAGATCTGCCAAATCTCCTTTCTGGGGAGAGGCAGGAAATTTGCTGTCCTAGATAGATGCCATGAGGCCATTGGCTTTTAGCCTACACGGAGAGAGAGAATGCTTCAGTCAGCTCATGGCTTTGTAGGTGCTACACTGGGAAATTTTTCAATCCTGTATCTAGAGCTGGCAGATTGTAAGACTTCCTATTTCAGTGGGAAAGTGATGATACTATTATAATGAAAGTTGTCAGCTGCAATTACAGTGTTAGTACCGGGGAGAGCTAATTACTTTCATTCAACTAAATGTAAACATTGCATTAAACAGAAAGTCTTTTTTATTGTTGAGGAGATAAGATTGAGAAACTTTATCTTGGTATTACAAGGGAAGTGGTTCTTCTTTGGGTTGTGTTGAAGTAGTGGGTACACAATGTCAGTGTCAAGCTCCATTTGAAGGAGTAAGTGTTGACCATGATGTTAAGATTCCAGTGTGGTTTTGTAATTTCGTTTTTTACATAGCTGCGTGGTAATGTTTTAAGTCGCTTTTCAGTCACAATTTGGTTCATGCAGGTGGATTTAACACTGGCTGGCAGCCTGCATCTCTAGCACACTTGCAGACAGCAGGCATGAAACCAAGCAATTTGGGTCTCTCCGTTTCTGCCAGTGAGAATTCTAAAATGTGCTGTGGGTCAAGTGGGATTATTGGTGTGAGAACAAGCAACCCCTGGCTGCTCACTTGACAGCCTTTCCTGGCTGCCAGGAGAGGCAGCCAGCATCAAATACTGTTATTCCTCAGATTAGCCCTACAAGAGGCATGCAACTGTCCTTGGTCTGCCTTCCCCCAGCAAAGGCAGAATAACTGGCCTTTTGTGTTGCAACTTTTCTTACAATTCTACTGCCAATGCTTTTTATCTTGCCTGTTCCTGAAATTTTAGAGAGGAGTTAGTATGGTTCTTAATTTTCCTAGGTTTTATGCTCTGTTAAGTAAGTGGTTTACCTGTGAATGGATCCACTTGATTCTGGGGAATGCCAAGCATTTTTGTGCCCTTCTTGTAGACAGAGGGTTTCATTTCAGATGTGATAGGAAGCTTTTTTGTGCCATGAAAGAAAACATGCTACAGGGCACTAGAACTGTGGACTGGTATTTTTGAACCATAGTGCTGATGATAGAAATGAAAACTGAGAAATAGGTCAGGTAAAATTAAAAATACCCATCTGCTATTCTGGGAAACTTTAAAATTTTTGAGGAATTTTTGAAAAGAAAAACCAACCTGAAACTATTTAACATCTGAGTTATGGTTCTTCTGGACTACACTTACACTAAGCCAACAGTGTATCTCTCCCAACATCTACCAAGAAAGGAACAAGGATCAGACTGATTCTTCTCCAGTGGGTTCCTGCAGTCACAGTTTAAAATAAAGGCTGCTTCCAGATTATACAGTCTAATAGCTCTAGACTTTACCCTGTTTTTTCCTCCTCTTCCTTTATGGCAGGAGGCTGCTAGTTTGTGTAGGCTTTCAGTGGTTGTATCTCTGTAATTTGATGTGACTTTGCAAAGCAGAAGAGTTAACTGATGGGTCAGAATGAAAATGGTTAACCTTTGAGCTGAGAAAAATGGAGTAATTTCATGTTTTAGTACAACTTGCTAAAAGAGTGTTTCTAAAACTTGAGTCAGAAAAAATGTCATTAATTTGCTAATTAATGCCTGTTAAATACGAACGTCTATTTCAGTGAGTGTTTCTGCATTTCGTTTGTGATCAAAAAAACCAAAACTGGAACTGAATTTATATAAAGCTAAGGAGAAGCATGTACTTTCCACTGGCACAACTAGTCTAGACTTGTGCAACTGAACCTATAATTTAAATGTGAATACATGCTGGTTTCATGATGAGAGTGACACGTTTTCCAGCTGCAGTGGAATCTCGCAAAGCTGTGGTGTTCTCCATGCAGAACTTAGGGCATGCCTACCTTTTGTAATGGATTGAGTTCCTCTTGGCTTTGTCCACTGATGGTGGTCCCAGCTGGGTTCAGCCTGAGAGCCTGCTGCTGTGTCCTGCAGACATCTGCCTGCTCGGTGTGTCACTGCAGTCACTTTGGGCTGGTGTTAGCTGGGTTCCTCCCGTGGCTGCTGGGCAGTGTGGGGGAGCTGTGACCCAGCACATGTGGCCCTGGGTGGAGGGGCTCTGTGAGGACACGGGGTGCTCAGAGCAAGGATGGGCTCTGCACCTCTGCTCCTGTCTGTGCTGCTGCCTTGTGTGGACACAGCCTGAGGGAATCAGCAGTAAAATGCTGCTCTCTCTTCACCTGTTCCTTGCCTTTTGCCACCTGAAATGAATGTAAAATGGAAGTGGCTTCTGCACCTCACCTGTGTGTTGCCATTTCTTTTGTGCAGAGAAATGTTTTTAAAGCTAAGCATGTTCCTATTTGCCATGGGTTGACAACAGCCAACTTGTCATGATAGCAACAGCCTCTGGATGAAATCCTGGAAACATATGAAAGAAAGAACTGATGTTGCTGTTAAATTCTAGCAGTAGTCTTGCTCAAAATTGCCCACTTGTCCCATCTTTCTGAACCCTGAAGTACTGTTGCATTGTACACTCTTGCCTTTTATGCAGAAACAAACACCTCCAGATAACTTGTAAATATGAAAGTCAGATGGAAGGTTGCACATTTTTAGAATATCCTTCAGCCAGTATTCGTAGCAGTCATGCATACAGCACTGCTTGCTTTTATTTTGCCACGTGGCAATGACATGTGTTACCTGCCCTGACCTTGCTGGTATTTGCCAGATTAATTTTATAGCAAGCATTTGCAAACAGGGAAAAAGAAGTTAACAGCTTTCTAAACAGTGTGTAGATCTCCTAAATTTTATTCAATAAAAAGATGCTTTTGTTTGTTTCTTGTAAAGCTGATTACATCTGGTTGATTTACTTCTATAATCTTATAACTGTCTTAATTTGTGAATTGTAAACTGTTCTGCAGAGTCATGAGACTTTTTCTTGGCTGTTGTGCTGGAGTAGTGCAGCTGGGACTTAGAAAGCCAGAAACATTTGTGTGGTGGCTAAATGTAAGGATGACTCAGCTGAAATTGCTGATGAGTTCTGCAGTCAGGAAACTCAATAAGCGTGTGGCTGGCCCAGTGTCTCACAGCCACTGCCTTGTCACGAACAGCTTGTGACCCCTCCGCAGGCACAGTCAAACATAACTGGGCATTCTTAGGTTCTACCAGTGTTAATTCCCTTGAATTAGCTCAAAGATTTCCTAAAAATTAAAAATTAAAAATGATACAAAGTGAGGAGAATTTTTAGAATGCTGTGGAATTAGGGAAGAAAAATAACACCGAGTGTCCTGTGTATGCTGCCTGTTGTATCAGGTCCTAGATTCTGATAGAAGTTGAGGGAAATGGAGAAGGAAAATGTATCTTCCATTCCTCTTTAGATCTATGTTCTCTTTGTAATTGTGTTTGAAGCTGTTTATTCAGTGGAACATGGGGACAAACAAGGATCAAAGTGTGGTGATTCTGGGCAGTGGGATCTGCTTTTGGCTTTGATGTTGGAATAGAGGGAACAGGCACTGCAGCTCTTTTTGGTTCTGTTTCCTCATCTATAAAATGTGGATAATGGCACCTGTTTCAGTGACCAGCTCAGGCTTTTATAAAGGAGTAAGATTACTGACATTATGTCCCAGTAGTGGTACTGGTGTTTTGTGTAGTGTAAGCTGTGCAACTGCCTGAAAAAATGCTTTGCCACTGAAAAGTTAACACTATAGTCAACAAGCCTTTAGGTATGGGACTGCTGCTCTTGGCTCAGTGACTTTTAAACAGAAGCCTGGGAACAATGCTTTGGCTGTTGAATATTGCAGTCCATCTACAGCTGCAATATTGTGCATTGCATTATTCTGTTGGAGAGTCAAACATCTACAGCACGTGAGAGGAGGTGTTGCATGTGATAAGTTTTCAGCAAGGTAAATGACTTAAAGGTAAAATATGCTGCAAGAGATTTTCCTAACTCGGATCAATCATAAATATGGTATGAAAGCTCATGTTACTACTAAGTAGTTTGCCATTGTGAATAGTCCTTGTGCCAGTAATTAACATGTCATGTTTTTATTACTGTGAGCATCAGTTTTGGTTTGATTGTATGGTGATTTACCTTGGGCTTGAAAATTATGTTGAGAGAAGTAAGAAAACATTTAATTATGTCAATTTACGTCATCTCCTTGTTGAGTAGGAAACAAACTGCAAGGGTGAGCCTTTTACTTTATTCTGTGCCTTGTTGTTGTGGATTTTTTATTCTGGGTTCCTGATTGTCAAATACTGAAGTTCAGTGTTGGCTTTTTCTGTAACTTAGCCTGTTTTCTTGCCCCAGGATTGGAATCTGACATGGCACACGGAAGATCCAGACTTCACCCTGTGCTTTCAGAACACAGTCCTGCTCTGGATTCCTTGCATTTACCTGTGGCTCTGCTTCCCAGTGTACTCCCTGTACCTTCGCCGGCACAACAGGGGCTACATCCAGGTGTCAGCCCTTAACAAAGCCAAAACGGTGCGTGCCCTGCAGCCACAGCTTACCTTAGCAGCCTTCCTTGGAAACTGGCATCTCTTTTCAGCTGGGTTTCAGCACAGTATTGAGCATCAGTCTTGACCTCTGTGCACACTTCAGGGGTAGCTTATTTGTTCTGCTTGTGTTTGATTTCCCAGCCTTTCCTGTTTCCTTTGCCCTTTTATTGGACTTTCTGAAACTTACCCTGGCGTAGCAACAAACATGCAAATCCTTTTAAAGAACAGTTGGAGAAGACTATTTTAAGGCAACTCAATCTCAAGGCCCTTATTTCTATCATAAAAAGAATTTATTATCCTGTCAGCTTCTTAAGTTACACAGCATACATTTCTAGAGCTGCTGCAGGTGTTCTGTTCCACTTCTGTTGTGAAATAGGTACTTAATATTTTTGGTTTTTTTCTTCCCTGTAGAATAAGTGCAAAGTTTTAAGAAAGGCTGTAATAACATGGTATATTGGAGAGGTTTTTTTCTATGCAATCTGTTATTCAGGAGACCAGCTTTCTGCTTCATAATAGACTGGATTACATGGAGTTAAAAATCAGTAAACTTTTTTCTTCCAGTAGGAATTCAATAATTAAAGCCAAGTTGCTTTTCTTTTGTGCATGTGGTAGAATTGCCCAAATGATATGATCTGATTATGACTCCTGCTAACACATAACATCTAGTGTTCACCTATATATTGTGCTGCATTATCTTTGTGAATTGATGTGTTAAAGACACTTTTGTTATTGCAGGCTTTGGGATTAATACTGTGGATAGTCTGCTGGGCAGACCTTTTCTACTCTTTCTGGGAAAGAAGTCAAAATATTTTTCGAGCTCCATTTTTTCTCATTAGCCCTACAGTATTGGGTATAACAATGGTAAGTTCTTCTGCGCAGCCATTGTCCATGCAAAGCTGTAAGCAAGAACACCATCTCTGTATTATTCACAGTGCTGTAACCCTTTAAGCTGCAGCCTTTATATACAGACTTATTCTGTAGTTGAGCTGTGAAATATTGACTCTGAAATATCTGCTTTCTTTGAATAAAAAAAGAGAAAAATCAGACTCTCATCTGTCTGTTCTCAGTGTGTTGCACATCAGCACACAAGGCAGCTTCAGTTGTCTTATTTTGGTAGGCCTGAGCTAGCATCCATTTAATAGTTTGGCTCAGGCATTGGGTAGAGAAATCAACTCCAGAGAGCTGATTCAACCTAGATAATACAAACCCCTGAACCTGGGGAGAGATTGTTGAAGGATCTCATTACAAACTCTCATATAATGTTCTTGAGTGTGTGTTGTCTTTGTTACTCTTGATGGCACAGTGGAAAGCCTTGAAAGCCACAAGTCACACAGGTGTCCCCAGCTGCCTCCTTTGACCTAGATGTACTGGGGTTTTCTGCTCTCACACCAATATCTCTTTCAAGGAAATTACCTTGCTGTTCATTTGCTCTCAGTTGCCTTAGGTTTATTACAGAGTTGGAATGATTAAACATGATGCTTGAGGGGACACCACAACCCCAACAACAACCAAAAAAAAAAAAAGCCCCAAACAGCCCTCAAACATACTGACAAATGCAAGAGCTGTTAAGTAGTTTGTGGTCATTTAATAATGCAACTGTCAAGCTTTTGTCAGCCTGATTGAAAATGCATGTCACAGTAGATAAGTGAGATGTAGAGCTTCCTAAAGGACTCTGAAAACACACAAAATACTGAAATAGACTAATACTTGGTTGGTATTGTGTGGCGTTATGGCTTGCATGGAAAGAAATATATTTATTTTAAAAAGAGCTAGTCAGGAAATGCCTTAATTCCATGTTGATTTGTGATGTAGAATCAGAAAAGTAAAGAAGTAAAGATTGACAGTACTTTTGTGTATGTGATTGTTTATTTCTATTTAATACATATTCCTTTTTCCTTTTTTGTCTACTCCTTATCTTTATTGATATAGAGAATTTCCTATTTAAATGTATTTTTGAATTGCACTTAAAATTTCAGAGGTTTAGAAGGTCTGGGAGATACTGAGTTAGAAATGTTAAATAAGCAGACTTTAGCACAGTACCTTTTACATGTGCATAACATTGTAAAACTTAATTTGTGAATACATTTTCATTTTATTTATCTACAGTTGCTGGCCACATTTTTGATACAATATGAAAGAATAAAAGGAGTCCAGTCTTCTGGTGTAATGACAATTTTCTGGTTCATCTCATTGTTATGTGCCACAATAATTTTTATATCCAAAATAAAACATGCCTTAAATATGGTAAGTGACTTTTAGCCTCATTCAGTTGAAAATGACCTCAAATGCTGCAGTGATAGAATAGTTGCTTGGCAATTACACCAGTCAAATCAGTTAATGATTCATTTAGTGTACCTGCATTCCTTGGGTTGTAACAGCAAGGGAAGCAGGAGTTAATGTCTTCTGTTTTGAAATGCTCATGAAATTCATAGTGATTTTAACTGTAGCAACAGTTGCCAAGAGAATTGGGTTGGCTGTTGGGGAAAGCGGATGTGTCTGCTCGAGTGCACTCAAATTTTCTGTAATCTTTGCTGTCAAGCTGCTCTGGCTGGGGGTTTATGTCATCTTCCTGTTGACTATGCAGTGGATTTCCTGAAACACTTTGTTCAGTGCTGGTGTGGTCTCACCTGCTTGGACAAAATCAAAGTGAAATATTTTTATGGCAATTTGCTCTGTAGTAATATCACCTAAAATATCAGACTAATTGTGGAGCTGCCTGAAAATGGCACTTTTATTTCTTGAAACCTTTAAGCTGCATTGGCAATTTTGAGAACTTGCACCCAGCTTTTGTCTTCAGCTGTTGGGAATGGGATTTTACTGGGGGTGTGTGTCCATCTATACTTGTGCTTTGATTTCTGTGGTTTATGTGTTATGCATCAGTCCCAGTCTTAAAAACTGAAAGAACCTCTGAATTTTGCACACAATGGAACAAAGTGTAATGTATAGTCTGCTCTCTGTAATTTTTTATTGTGTAATGTCAGTTCTGCTCTTTGTAATTTTTTTGTGAATTAAAAAATTTGCTTTTAATACTCCTTGCTACCCAGTGCATAAATATCTTGCTCCTGTAAGGAATACACTGACTTCAAATTGGGGCTGTGTTGGCACAAACCATGTGTTAAAGAGAACTTTTTACATAAGAAATTCATGCTTGTATTTTAATGGTAATGACTGAATAAAAATAAATGTGTCTTTCACATCCTCTCCCCTCTCATTCCCTTCCCTTTACCAAAATAGACATTGACTTTCATGTGCATGGGGGTGATTAGTGTAGCACTTAGTTTGCAGAATTTACAGTAAGCAGCTGTTTTCTGTTTAATCATAACATGTTATTTAAAATAAATTCCTCAAGCCTTCTAATTGGAATATGACCTTCCTTTGCAGGGTGCTGATGAGGATGCATTTCGTTATGCCACCTTCTGTATCTACTTTGTCCTGGTATTAGTAGAGCTCATCCTGTGTTGTTTTCCAGAGCAACCACCTTTGTTTTCTGAAACAGTAAATGATCCTGTGAGTGAGTCTGTACAGAGTGCCAAGTATCATATGTGCAATATTCTGTGTAATGTGTAATGAGTATTCTGTGTAATGAGCTGTGTACAGGGCCATAGTCTCCAAGATGACAAATAATTAAAATTCTGCTTTTTATTTGGTGATGCAAAAGAAGCCCATAACATGCAAAACTGGGGGAAGGGAGGGGCTGTATGTAAGAAAAGGCACAAAAATACAGTTGCCCTCGTTGCTGAATAGCATTCCTGAAGGGTAAGTTATATGTATTTATATTCAGTAGTGCTGCTGGCAGTCAGTGGGAAATAGTGATTTGAAATGCTGTGCTCCTGGTTATCTGATATGTTCAGCATGTGGATTCACTTTCATTTGAACATGGGGAAGAATTTAGACCTGGAAAGATTTTCAGCTTGGGCAGATGTGTTTGATTTCTGTTTTTATCACTCTTGTGTCAAGTAACGATTTAACCAGCTCAGATGCAAGAGCAGCTAATGCTAGAGGGTGGCTTGGATGTAGATATTTAATTTTACCTAGACATGATCTTTTTTGCTTGTGTTCTTAACTATATGTGCAAGCTTTGTGGCATGGATCTGAAGTGACCCAAGGGATGCTGGATCATCCCTGCACCCCCTCTGGGTCACAGGGGGTGACACTGGGCACTGCCTGGAGTTTGGATGTGCCAAGTTTAGGAATTTCAGTTTTATACAAGGTCTGATTCTGGCTTGGTGGCAGTTCAGTGACACTGACTGATGAAGGAATGTGTTAAATGTGTGATGGGGGGGAAATAAATGCTGCCTTTGTAACTGTGGAAAGGGTCCATGAGCACTTCCTGAATGCCACAGTGACCTTCTCCAGCAGTGTCCTAGTGCCAGGGTGCTCTGCCTGGCCGTGGCAGTGTGGGCCTGGGAGGAGGAACAGATTGCTCAGTCTTTGAATCCTCTTCAGCTTTTGGCTCTTTTCTTCTCATTCAGGGGTTAAGTATATTTGACAGGATACTGGGGGTGTAAGGAAACCTTTTCTTCTTTGATCATGGTTGGAATAATTACAAGGTGCTTTGTGAGCACAGTGGTTTGTTTTTCTGTTCTGAGTATTTCTAGGAATTTAGAATGTCTTCAGGAAACAGGGCAGACTTCAAATTTGAACCTTTCATTTTGTTGGGGAAAAGAGCAAAGAAGTCATATTAGTCAGTCTTAAATTCTGCTTTATGCCCTTTTGCCAAATATTTCCAAACCAGAAATGTCCGTAATCCTTAAGTGAAATTTTAGAGTATGTTTACTTAGGCCAGCAACCTACAGTGAAATTTCTGAGATGTAGATGCTGATGTATGTAGAAGTCAGGCAATGTGAAAAAAATACTGTCAACAAAAGTAATTTCAAAAAATATCTTTTCTGCTTTGCTTGTTTCTTTTGCCCTGCAATCATTTTGTATGTGGATTGATTTCTTTTTCTCTCCTTTAGAATCCATGTCCAGAGCTCAGTGCCTCTTTCCTCTCCAGAATCACATTCTGGTGGATCACTGGGTAAGATCAAGCTGTTGCATAAATCACCAGTTCAAGTCAGATGGCACTTTGGGATGCTGCTTTCAGAGCTAAATTGGCAATAATAATGCAACAATAATTTTGGTTGGTTGTTTTGTAGATAGCTTAATTTTTTAAAAAGCTTGATTAATATTTTTTTACTTTCTTTTTAGGGTCTTTGTAATTTTAAATTTTGCCGGTCTATATTTAGTATACTTGATGAAGGAAGATAATAAAAAAAATTCCTTGGGAAATATAAGAAAGGAGAAATTGTCTGCTGTATTTAGAAACGAAGGCATTGGAAACTATTACATCTTTTTGTCCAATAGGCTCTTTTTTTCCCATTAACTTAATTTTACTTATGCTGTATGATTTGTGAGTTAAATCACAGAAGCATGTAAAATAATATTGGTGTGTAGTTGTGGCTGGTACTTGGCCAGAGTTCCAACAGAAAGCTAGATGAAAGGAGTTGCTTTGTGAAATTAAAGGCTAATAAAGATTTTGAAACTTGCTAGGCATGGGAATATTAATTGCCTGGCTGATTTTCAAATGAGATCACTTCATCCTTTATTTTATTTTCCCTGGAATTTGAATTCAGTGGCATATCCTGGGTCCTTAGCTCTTTTGGTGTCTAGTTCTCCCAGAAAAGACAGGAGGATGTATGTTTTAGCATCTGGACCTGTGTTGCTGCAGGCACTAATGCTTGCTTGCAACTTTGTGGAGAGCTGGCTCTGTTCTGGGGCTGGATGCAGCTGTATCTGTATATGTCTCTATATATACACAATTTCTGGTGCTCTTCAATTTATATTGCTGATTCCTTCTAATACAGGTTGATGATTCGGGGTTATCGGAGCCCTTTGGAAGCCAAGGATTTGTGGTCATTAAATAAAGAGGACAAATCAGAGGAAATAGTGCCAGGTTTGGCTAGAAATTGGGCAAAAGAGTGGTCAAAGACCAAGAGGTAAGTTCAGTTACGCTGGCTTTCAGTTCTGCCAAGACACAGTGGTTTAAGAGCTCAAGTGACTCAGCCTCTGCTCAGAGGTGTTTGTTGTTTGTTACCAAACCTCTTTTGTGAGGCTGCCCGTGTTGTGCTCGAGTGCTCAGAGAGCTGCAACCAGGTGGGGCATTTATTTCTTCTTTATGAAGAGCTGCATCGACTTTCCCTTTGTCTTTCATGATCCAAAACTTACTTCTGTGACTTTTGATGTGTGGTTTTCCCCTGGGGAGGGAGTGTTTGGACACAACTTCTGCCGTGTAATTTAGGAGCTTGGGCTCCCTCTGTAGTTGGCGAAGCCCCGGGAGGGTAGTTCAGGGTGTCAAAGTGAGCAGCTTATTCCTTTCTTTTGACTATATAGGGAGTCTGAGCATCTGAGCCAGATGACTAAAATTAGAAAGACTGCATGCCTGCAGTCTCCATCCTACTTTCATCATCCTTGGCTGCAGCAAACAGGAGCACCTTTTCATTGAAGGGAAATGGTGTGCTTGCTTACACAGTGTGTTTTACATCCAGCTTGTCCTCAGAATTTCAGAGCATGGAGTTTAGCATAAGCCAGATGTAGGAAAAGAATGTGTTCAGTCCATTGGGGATGTCTTGGCATTAACCTGGCTTCAGTGTTTTAACTCTGGTGGTACAGTGAAGCATTGATTTTGAAGAAAGTTCAGCACAGTGGGTTCTAGAATAATAATGTCATCTCCTCTTTAAGCTTATGAGTTACAGCTCTATTCCTCATTCCCCAGGGCAGACTTAAGGGAGAGATTTACAGGAATGTTACCTATCCAAGCAAAGAAAGCTAATTCTGAACAGCCAGTTCATTTAGTTATGTCGTATGATTAAATACATTTGACAGTAAAACTCAGTTAAACTGTTAAGAATCACAATAAGCAGCTCATTTACATCTCATTTGTACAGTGAACATTTTTCCAGTTGGCTTTATGCTTGAATAAAGATTACATTCTCTACCTGATCTTTTTTCAGGCAACCAGTAAACATGTTATATGCACCCAAAAAGCAGCAAAAATCAGGCGACTCAAATGGTGATGTGACAGAAGAGGTTGAAGCTTTGATTATAAAACCATCTCAGAAGAGCTCTGAAGCATCTTTATTCAAGGTGTTATACAAAACCTTTGGACCATATTTTCTCATGAGCTTCCTTTTTAAAGCTGCACATGATCTCTTGATGTTTGCAAGCCCAGAAATTCTGAAGTAAGACCTATATACTTTATTATTGTATTGAAAGTATGTGAGCAGGATTTAAAACATGCTGGTATTTCACCCCCCAAGCTGCTTTGCCATTAGCTGATACAATGAGGAAGAGATGTCAGAAAAGGGAGCAAACATGATTTCAATCCATTGGTTTTCAAATTACAACATCATGCAATAAATGTTTAACTTCTTTTCCTTTTCAGCACTGGGAAGGCAGGGCAGGAACATAATCAGCAGTAGCAGGAGAGTTTACTCCGTTCTAACCTGGAATTATTCTGTGCCTACACATCAGAGCATGTGATGCCACAGAGAGCTGAGGAGCTGGGAGGGTTGTATTGCTTTGAGCTAAGAAGTAAAGGAACTGCAAGTGGTTGTATTTCAGCTGCAGGGGATATGAAGCTTCTCAGTGTAGCTCCAAGGGAATGCTGTACATGTGAGCTATGTGTCACTTCATGTTTCAGACTGGTACGTTGAGGAGGGAGTGATGTGTACTCATACAAAGTGATCTCCAGTTTCTAAGAAGTTTGCTGAAGTGTTTTATCTAAGTTTGGTGCTTAAGGTGCTTGCAGGACCTGTACAATGTTTGGAATAACCTAAGGCTGCAACCATGGCATTTGGTTTTGTTTTCCATCTATCAAGAGAACTCATTTCTCTCTCCACAGATTGCTGCTCATCTTTGTAAATAACAAAGCTGCCCCAAACTGGCAGGGCTACTTTTATACAGCACTGCTGTTTGTTTGTGCCTGTCTTCAGACACTGATCCTTCACCAGTATTTTCATATTTGCTTTGTAACTGGAATGAGGCTCAAAACAGCCATTGTTGGTGTAATTTATAGAAAGGTAGGTGTTTCTTTAAATATGTAACAATACTGTGACTACAAATATGCAATATCTGTGACTGTGAGAATGCATCACTTAAGTCTGAGTAATAAGGTAGGAGAACTTTGGTATGCTGATTCCTAACTCTTAATAGAAATAAGAGCATGTCTAATTTATAAATAAAAGCCTTCAACCCAGGGCAGTTTTCTAATTTGCTACTTAACATGCTTCTTGCTGCCAAGTAAGAAAACTTTCCTCATTTAGACTTGGGCTTCAGTTGGTGCAGAAATTAAAGATGCATCTACATTTACAGCTTCCTTTGGGATTTACCAGCAGTGCCATCTTAGAATAAACTGGAACATTTTAGAAAGCTGTGGACTAATAGCTCTGTGTGAGAAAATGTGTCACAAGAGGTGAAGGTTCCACTTCTTACACTTTGGGATTAAAAGCCCCAAAACCAAGTAACACACCAAGTAAATGATACCCCCAAGCAATAAAACCACCAGCCCACACCCCAAAGTTTGCTTATTGACTTTAATTCTATATTAGCTTAAATGCAGCTGATTGATTCAAACTGTACAACTTGCATTTTGCAGGATATACAGGGTAAACAGAATATGAAGGAGGAAAATGATTACTTGTAATTTAAAAGATGCAGTTGTGTTAAGCACTTGAATTCTCTGGAGAAAATGCTAATGTCTAAGTCTGTCCTCATGTTGTTTTAATTGTTTTTTGTTTTTTTTACCTGCGTGTAGGCACTTGTTATCACAAATTCTGCTAGGAAGACTTCTACTGTGGGTGAGATTGTGAATCTGATGTCTGTGGATGCTCAGAGATTCATGGACTTGGCTACCTATATAAACATGATTTGGTCTGCCCCTCTGCAGGTGATAGTGGCGCTGTACTTCCTGTGGCGGGTGAGCACTGTGTGCTGTTTCTTGTTTTGGCTTTGGCAGTGTGCTGCTTCTGTGATTCTGTGCCTACACACACCTGTTGTTCAGACCACTGGAGGGTTTGCAGCACTGAGGAGAAAGCTCTGAATGGCTTCTTAACAAACAGCACTGCTTTTGTCACTGCTGTCAGGAGGGAAGGCTGGAGGTTCTGAATTTGCACATCCGAGTTCATGTGGGGAGGATGCAGAGAGGAACTATCATCTTTTGGGGGACTGCAACACCTAGAGGATCTCACTAGTCACTTGATTTAAATAAAAGTGGTCTTGGCTCTATGCTCAGAGTAACATATGAGATGTTTGCTGCTTCTAGTTCACACAGCACTGGGCTGACTCTTCTTCAGAAGAGCAAACAAGTCAGCAAAAAGTGCAAAGTGTTAAAACATATTAGTGTGTGTGTGTGTGTGTATAGAGATACATTTGAAGAGAAATTGATCTATATGTACTTCTAAATGAGGGCTACATATATATATGTGTTTGTTTAAAGAGTCAAAGTATATAGATATTAACCTAAGCCTCTACTTGATCCTTCTCTTCTTCTCCCAAGCTGAAAGCCTATTTCAGAATGATTTTTTGTAATGTATGCAGTGATTTGAGCCAAGATTTAAAAAAATTAGTTTGAATAAATGCTTGCAATTATGTACTTTTCAGAATTTAGGTCCTTCAGTGCTGGCAGGTGTGGCTGTCATGATCCTTCTGGTTCCAATAAATGCTGTGATGGCAATGAAGACAAAAACCTATCAGGTTGGCATCTCTGTATTGTGTAGTGCTTTTAAGAAACATCTGTTCTTTGACTTGTTCCTGGAGGTTTTTCCTTAATTTTTTTTCCCATCCCTCTAACTATCACTTAAAAAAAGGGAAGGGAAAGAAAGGTCAGAGGTGTTGTGTATTCAGAATAAACAAACTCATGTATTTTTCAGCCTTACAGTGTATCTGTATGTAATGGTCTAAAAATCTGCAGTAGTGAACACCAAGGTAGCACTTCAGACAGCTTCATGAGATGTCCAGTGATTGAATTATTAGGAATTAGTTCAGTTTTTAACTTGCCTAAGAACTAAAGTGCAAAGGTAAACTAGTGTCTGCCTAATGAACCTAATGGCCATGAATAAAATATTCATGTTTCCAGGATGTGTGGCTTGTTCCATTTGTTTGTTTGTTTCCTGGAGAGATGAAGAAGAAAAAAGCCATTGATAGTGCTGAAAATAAAGCAAAATTAAGTTTGGTCTAAGGTTAGATGCAAGCTGCACGTCTTACACTGGTTTATTTTTTAACTGCATATTGTACCTGAGTCCCAGGGCTCCCTGTTGCAGGGTTAATCACACTTAAACCAGTGCTACACTTGTTTTGATCTTGCTTTGGATTTGTAGTTACATGAAGCATTCTTTTAATTAGTTTAAAACATCTTGTTAATTCTGCATATTTGTTTGTTCAGATAGTATCTCAGATTTCCTGCCTGGGAAGCTAGTAAGCTTTTGATGATAATGAGGTAAATTTGCCATTGCAAAATACAAAGCTCAGAACTTTGAGGTTCTGCCAAGTATTGTGCTCTGTTAATTATTTTTTGCAATGTTGTTTTTAGGTGGCTCAAATGAAGAGCAAAGACAACAGAATTAAGCTGATGAATGAAATTCTCAATGGGATTAAAGTTCTGAAACTTTATGCTTGGGAATTAGCCTTTAGAGAGAAGGTATTAGAGATCAGACAGAAAGAACTCAAAGTCCTGAAAAAATCTGCTTACCTTGCTGCAATGGCAACCTTCACTTGGGTTTGTGCTCCGTTTTTGGTAAGTGAAACAAATCTAGAAATCTTCTCTCCTTTTTGGGATTGTGCTTTCCAAGGCAGCACTTGAGGACTTCTTTTGGTTTTATGTTTTAATGAGTTGAGCCAAAATGCCCTCCAGCATGGTGGGTCCTTGAACACTTAGGGGTCCACTTCTCTGTGGAAAGGCACTACTGTTTTCTTTGAAACTCAGTAACATCCAGGTTGGATGTATTCTAGAAGTTAATGTGCAAGTATCGGAAAATAAAATTTCCTCTGCATCCCCTCCTATTTTTAGTAGAGTACTTGAGGAATCTAAGATTAAATGTATGGTCAGACTTAGGATAATAAAAAAATCCCTTATTTCAACGTGTTTCTGAGCAGCAACAGGTCCTTACATCAGAGTTCCTGACTGAACGGGATGTTGGGCTCCAGGAGTGCCTCTGGCTGGGATTCTCCCAGCATCTGTGTAAGAACAATGTATAAAAGGTAAAACCGTTGTGAGGCCTGAGATAGCTTCAAATTCTTACTCAAAAAAAATAAAAATCCATGGTATGCCAAACATCCCTCCTGTGTTTGTGGTTAGCTTACATTTCAACTAATACAAGGGAGAGAAGAGTGAGATCACATCAAAATTGCTTCAGACCCTGTTAGAATGAGGGGCCATTGCTCTTGTCTGCAGAAACAATTAAAAGCCATGACTACATTAGGATAAAATATGTGCTGTTCCAGTTGAAGGTGTTTAAGTGTACTTTCCAGTCTCAGATTCCTTCCCTGCAAACATTTTTAGTGTTTACATTATGCTCGGGGCATGATAAAAGGCAGAGAAGCATCAGCTGCATTCTTAAGTGAATGCTTTTCTAAAAGAAGTCTGGGATTATCTTAATATAAATACATTATTAAATAAAATTTCTAAATAAAACCCTGCAGGTGGACTCCCTGATGCTGTTCTGTGGAGCCTGGGAAGGCAGAGTGGTGTGATGTGCAGCTGTGTCCCAGCACACAGGGGTGGGTGGCACTGCCTCTGCGGGGCTTTGCCACCGGGGCACAACCCAGAGGGCAAGGCTGCTCTTCAGCATCTTGTTGCTTGGATTTTTGGGGGTTTCTTTGTATGTTTTGAGAAGAAAAGTATTGCAAGTGCCTACTTGAAAGCACTTTTGACCTTGAAAACTTCTATTTCCTCTGCTCCTTCCCGTTTCCAAGGGCAGGGTTTTTAAAGCTGTTGTTTGGTAACAGTGCCAGGGACCCGCTGGCCTTGCGGTGCCTCCCCTGCGGCCTTGTGTGCTGCTAACACAAGAGTGCACACATGCTGCTTGGGAGGTTATTCTTTGGACCCTGTCTTGTTTTTGATCTCCATGGGAGGGCTTTCTCGCTGGGATAGGGTTGTCCAAACTAAGGGCTGTACAAACAAGCTACTGTACGAGGCACAGCTGAGTCAGCTGCTGCACCCAGAACAATACAGGTCTTCACAGCAGTCAGATTTGTTAACAGAAGCACTGATGTCTTCAGTGGATGCTGTGCTTAGATGAGACTTAGATGGGGAGCTCATTATTTCAAGTCTTTTAGGAGGGAGGATGCCAGAAGTTTTTCTACCTTGATTTCTTGTTTTAATTGGCAGTCTGTGGGAAAAAAAGCTGCTGGATCTTGTGGTATACTGAGGTGTGAGGTTATTATCATGGAAGATAGCACTATGAAGGGAATAGTTGTGAAAGCAAATATCTGGTTTTACTTAGTTTGCTTTATTTTACTGTAATATACTCAATACATTTTAAAAAATGAGTGTATGGATTTTTCGAGTTATTTTTATAGCTTGTGATTCATGATAACAACGGTTCAGTGTAATTTTGTTGATCAATACGAAACTGAAACAGTTCACAACAGAAGAAGCTTCATCTTTGTAATGCAATAACATTTCAAGTTTCTTGTCCATGATAAAGTGGGCTGTATTTGGAAATCTAGGGTTGTGGTAGTCTCTACAAACTATAAAACATGTTGGTACTGGGGTGCTTCTAACTTTTCTGTCAATATATGTTACTGATCCAATATCTGATACTTTGAGGAGTGTCTTAAAACTGAAAGAGATCAGAAAAAAAGACCAGTGATCATTTCTCTATTTCCCTTCTGCTGCTGTGTGACCTCAAACAGCCTGGGACGTTTGTGGTTTCACTTCTACTATGTGAGGAAAGCGAGCACTTAGCACAACAGCAGATTTTAATCACATGTTTGTTTTGCAAAAAGTGTTGTCAGGAACAAAAAGTTTTCAGAACATTGCTCTTTCTTTGATTTATAGTCTGATTGCAGTTGTCACACTGTACTCCTGACTTGGTGGCTTTCAGACATGACCCTCACTGTAGCCTTTGCCCTTGCTTTCAGGTTGCCCTGTCCACGTTTGCTGTGTATGTCACAGTGGACAAGAACAACATCTTGGATGCTCAGAAGGCCTTTGTTTCTCTGGCATTATTCAACATCCTCAGGTTCCCACTGAACATGCTCCCTATGGTCATCAGCAACATAGTAGAAGTAAGATTTCAGTCATTAACAGGTATTTTGTGTGCAGAAGGAGGCTTTGGGTGCAAAGATTACATCCCCCTGCTTAGAGAATGACCACTAGGGAGATGTGGCCACCTCTGGAAGGGACCTTGCAGCTCCTGTGTGTTAAGTGATGTGCTGGTGAAATGATCCCAGTTATGGTGGATGAGTGTTCCTTACATCACCCACATTTCTTGTGGGTTGGGAAGTGAAAGTTTGGCTATCCCAGCAACTGTGCAATGGATTTAAGGAGGGATTGGGAGTACATAATAATTATGTGGCACAAAACAGTGAGCACTTAAATGTAATGAGCAGAGTATAAGTAGTTTTGCATCCTTTTTCCATGCAGGCCAGTGTCTCCTTGAAGCGCCTCAGGGTGTTCCTGTCCCACGAGGAGTTAGATCCAGACAGCATAGTCAGGGGTCCCATCAAAGAGGGTGAGTTTCTTTGCCTGTTGCAAATCAGTATGTGCAGGTTTTGGGTGGTTTCTTTTGCTTTCTAAAACAAATTTACTGCATTTTTGCTGGGTTTTGCTGATAAATTTGAGACAGAAAACAGAGAAGAGAGTTTGTAAAATGAAAATTATGTACAGGTTCTTCTTCCTTCTCAGATAGTTTCTTTCCTCTCCACAACTGATTTGGCAGTGCTGGAGATGCAGCTGAATTAGTTGGTATCTCTGTGTAGCTGAAGTTAATGTACCTTCTGGTTCCTGAGTGAGGGTAACCTTGGAACCTCTGCTGCTGTCTTGCTAAATTCAGTAAAAGCAGAACACAAGTTTTTGGCAAGCAGTGGGTTGTTGTTCTTCTGAAAAAGTAACTTTATACCTCTGCCCATGTGTGTTTCGACTGACTTTGGATTGTGAGCACACAGTTTAGCTGCTTGCATTGGTACTTTTATAAATGTGGGTTTTCTCTTTGCAGCTGAAGGATGCATTGTTGTGAAGAATGCAACGTTTAGCTGGGCCAAAACTGATCCTCCTTTGCTGAACAGGTAAAGATTGGTGCTCTTTATTCCATACCATAATCCTTCTGCACCATAAATGATCTATATTTGAATTATAAAGTACATATGGAGAAGAGTTTGTTGCCATAAAGAGAACAAATAATATCAGTTCTATGTATATTTTTTTTAATTGGGGCTTTATGAACTGGAGGGATTTACAGTTTATTGCATTTATGGAATGCATGAAGGGAGGTAGCAGGAGAGGTAGGGATCAAGGAAGAGAGAGCTGCAGGGGATTCCAGCTCTGGCTGTGTGCTGCAGATGGGCTGAGCTCCATCTAGAGGGTGCAGCCAGCTTAGCCCCTCGAGTCAGCTCTGCTCCCTCCTGTTTGCCCATTTCACAGCCTGGTTCTCACTGCACTCTGCTGTGAGAACTCTGCATTCTGCAGTCCTTATGCTGGGCTGCAGAAAGCAGTGATGCAGCTACAGGCTGTGCCTTCCCTGTGCCCTGCTCCCTTCCTTACTTTGGTTGCTTTTACTTGGGCCTTAAATGGCAAATTCTTTGGGACAAAAATTTGCTGTATTTACATTTGTGTTCATAGAACACCGGAGAGAAATCTTGGCGAGATTGGGTCACAGTGCTTTTTTTCCTTTCTATTTTCTTCCCCTTTTGACTAATTAAGATTACATATTAAGATTATGTTCTGTGTTCTAAGTATGAGGAGAGCTAGGTGCTTTCTGAGTGAGAGGTTTGGGTTTTCAGGCAGTTACAGTTTCAGTGCTGAGTCAGTGTTTGCAGAGGGTGTTCGCATTGCACCTGCTTTTAGATGGGCAGTTCAATTGACTGTTTTACTACTGGGGTGTGCCAGCAAGAAAGGCTGAATTGTGTGCACTTTATTTCAGCATTAATTTCACTGTTCCTGAAGGCTCCTTGGTGGCTGTTGTTGGTCAAGTTGGCTGTGGAAAGTCTTCACTGCTGTCTGCATTACTGGGGGAGATGGACAAAAAGGAAGGCTACGTGGTTGTCAAGGTCTGACATGTCTGGAGAGTTGTTCAGCTGTTTGTGGGTATTGCCAGAGGGATTCTAGATTTCCAAGTGGTCTGAAGAGGGAAGAGACAGCCTTTCAAATGAATGCACTTTTTAGCCTGCTTTCCTGGCAAACCATGTATATGCCTTAGCCTGCACTCTGTGTGCCTGTTAAGCCTTGACCCAACAGCATCCAAATCTGTTGGCATCAGATTAGCCAAATAAAATAGTGGAGCACTCAAAGATGAGTGTTCTGGTGAGTCTTGTTAGCAGCTGGGTATGAGATGGGGAGACCCTGTTACATATTCTCTGAGAAAAAGCAGTGTTGGGTTCTACCTTCTCAGACATCAGAGAATTACAAGAAGAGGGTGCACCCAGACACCTGAACATGGGAAAAGCTGCTGTTGCAGTTTCTTCTTTCTTAGGCATCAGAGCTGCACAGAGCTAACAGAGAAAAAATGACCTGGAAATAAGATTACTTTAAGAGCAAAACAAATCTGTTGCATTTAAAAGTCTGTAGGTTTGGCCACCTTCAGAATTGTTGTGGAAAAATAAACTAGTTGATATGTGAGTCACTAATTATTAGTGCAGAAAGAGAAGACAGAGCTGATACTCAAAGCAAAATACTCTGCATTATCTCAGTCTCCTCCTTTGAAGTTACTTTTATATGAAAACCACTTCCTCTGCTTTCTGCAGAAATCTCTTGGCAGGGGTGCATTTGTTAAACTCTTGCATTCCAGATTAAACTCTCTTGTGCAGAACATAATTTATAATTATATGAAAGAAGTAATGACTTTTGACATGCAGTAATTGTGCAAACGTCCTCTAAACAAATGTTTCCTCCAGGTTTATGTTAATCGTATTTTGTTTGAAGCCCTTTCTTTTCCACCAGTGCAGTTTGTTACATTCACTTGTAGAGAGGATTATAAAAATAACATTTTGGAGGAGGCAGGAGCCCAAGAAGTGCTTTGTTTGGAAATGACCGTAGGTAATTTGTGAGGTGATTAGCACTGCCTGCCTCACAAAGCCCTGCTGTGCCTTGACTCTCTGTGCAGACTCTTAATCTAAAGTGCTGAACTTTATTTTTCTTGCAGGGCTCTGTAGCATACGTTCCTCAGCAAGCCTGGGTGCAAAATGCAACTCTGGAAGATAACATTATCTTTGGAAGGGAGATGAGTGAGAGCCGGTACGAGCGTGTGATTGAGGCTTGTGCCCTGCTCCCTGATATAGAGATTCTTCCTTCAGGAGACAAAACAGAGATTGGAGAAAAGGTATTTCAATGCTAGCGCTTGTAGTTAAGGCTGTGTGACTTACTTTATCTCAAAGTTGTATGGAATTTAAAACTTAAATTCAGAGCAGGAATCCTCTAGAATAAGAGGCAGATTTGAGCAGTGTGTTTTCCTTCTCTTTAAGCCTCAAACGGGGGAAAACCTGTTCTCAGTTACAAATATAAAACCATCTTGTAGTGACAGTTTTTAATTGTTTCTAAGTTGCCACGGTTATAGAGCAGAAAAATATATAGGAACAAGAAGAGAAAAATCTTCTGAACATTTCAGTTTTGTTCAAAACAAGCAAACAGGTCTCCACCCCTAACCCCTCAAAAAAATCCGAATCACAATCCACAAAAACAACCATCACCCCAAATCTGGCCCTTGGTTACCAAAGCAAGTGTGGTGTGGGCTTTGGAAGCGTGCATGGATGGTGCAGTGCTGTGGAGCAGGGGCTGCTGTCCCTGTGCCAGGGGCTGGCAGAGGGCTGTGGCTGCTGGGGGCTCTCTGAGCTGCTGCTCTGCTGCTCTGTGCTCTGACTGGGTGCAGGGGCTGTACTCCCAGCAGGGCACAGAACTCACAGCCCCACATGCAGTAAAGGGGCAGCTTTATCTCGTTGGTCAGCAGCCAGTCACATTGTGCAGTGAGAGCAGAGTTTGTTTCTTAAATCAGAGGCAGCACTGCAGAAATACAGCTGAGAAGTATTCTCTGAATGTACAGAGCTAGGTAAGCCAGTCAGGGTTAATTGCTTTTCAAGACTAGCAAACATTTTTTGTTTTGGCTAGCCTTTCACTGACAGTGAGAACAGAAGAGATGTGCTTCTCTGCAAGAGGATTGTAACTGATTGCTTATGCTATTGTGGTAGTGAAGTTATTTGTGGAGATCAGTTTCATGCAATGTTGAATTTCCTCTGATTTAAATAAACCACCTGTGGCTTGTGTCTTTCATAAACTGTAGCAATACATTTTCTTTCAGCTGTAAATAAAGGCTCATGTTTTCTTGTTTCCTCAGGGGGTGAATTTGTCTGGAGGACAGAAGCAGCGAGTCAGTCTTGCTCGGGCAGTTTACTGCAATGCAGATGTTTATTTACTTGATGATCCTTTATCAGCTGTTGATGCTCATGTTGGGAAACATATTTTTGAAAAAGTTATCGGACCGAAAGGAATCCTGAAAAATAAAGTATGTTATAATGTCTCTAGAGAATGCTTTTTCTTGGCTGAGTTCAAATGATTCCAAGTTTGTC
Source organism: Hypocryptadius cinnamomeus (assembly GCA_013400635.1). Taxonomy (NCBI): domain Eukaryota; kingdom Metazoa; phylum Chordata; class Aves; order Passeriformes; family Zosteropidae; genus Hypocryptadius; species Hypocryptadius cinnamomeus. The sequence goes on from VYZP01000517.1 coordinate 28,467, forward strand.
AAGTTGAATATTTAGACTTCTGTTTCTAACAGCTGAAAAATGAAAGGATTCTTCTGCAATTTTAGAGGACTTTTATAAAGCACTGACATTTTTGTAGTGAAAGGTACTTTGGTTTCTGTAATTCAAAAATATTTGATGGAAAAATCAAGACAATGTTCTGTTAAAATTCTGCGTGCCTGTCCCTCGTTACTGTTCTATTATACACAGAACTGAAGCAGTAAAGAGCAGTAGTCCATGGTATTCACTAATTTGAGATTACAGAACCCTTTTTTTTTTTTTTTTTGCCTTTTAGACCCGAGTTTTGGTAACCCATGCAATCAACTATCTGCCTCAGATGGATACAATTCTGGTAATGACTGATGGAGAAATCTCTGAGATGGGCTCTTACCAGGAGCTGCTGGAGCAAGATGGGGCTTTTGCCGAGTTTCTTCGTACATATGCTAATGCTGAACAAACCATGGAGAACAGTGGTAAGCTCACAAATAAACTCTCTTGCTGTCTGTCATGTTAACAAGGGAGTCCTGTTACAGGAAAAACAGTACTGATAGGAAAGTTAAATTACTATTTCTTGTGATTGTCTATATAGGTAGAGGTGCTTGTTTCTTGAGGGTGTTGGAGGCTGTGAGGTTAAACAGACATTCTTTATTAAAATCAGGAAAATGTGTAACAGGTCTGTAGTAAAATTTCCTGTCGGTGCAAAATTCAGATGGTAGTGAGATTGCATAAACGCCAGCTGGGGTTTATATACCCTTCCTATCTCTGTTAACGTGTCTTCTTTATGCAACTAATTCCTTTGGGGATGGGGAGGAGGAGGAAGCAGCTCAGTGTTCTAGCTGCTGTCCTTGACTCCTGCTTCTGCTTTACAAAACAGCTGCAGAGCTGCGCTGGTACAGGAATGCACTTCAGATTTATTTTTCTTTTATCTACAGACAGTTGCAGTATTGGATTTTAATAGGGGAACTTAGTCTTTGCCTCCAGCCTGTTTTCTTCATGGCTTGCCTGTGGTGATTTCCTGACACTCCTGCTGAGAAGTGCCAGGGGTGCCTGCACTCTGCTGGCTGGGGTGAAGTTGGTGACACGAGTTTGGGAGCAGGGTCTGTGTATTTGGGAGAACTGTGTATTTTCTGTAGGTGCTTCTGTAGCTACTTGGGGTACAGTCAGACTTGTTGCAGTCTTCAGCCTATGTGAAATTCATAGGCAAATTAACTTTCTCTAAGCTTCCCTAGGCAGTTAACAAGTTAACTTGAATGTGAAGATTTGCCTCATTTAATAGCCTTGTTCTTTTAGTCTTTGTCTCCTCCCATTTTCAAATGGGGAAAAGTAGGTTTTGAAATCCTTTTCATTAAACTAAATTGCTTTATTTTTCCATTTAATTACTGAACCTTCTTTTGTAAAGTGAGCCAGTACTTTATCTTTTGCCATGATTCTCTGCAGTTTTCTCATAAGAGGCACTTCTAACTTCAGTACCACCCTGGTGATCTTCAGGGGATTGCTGTATCACAGGCTTGGCCTATTTGCAGTGAATTTGTTCATCAGTTCTAGTCAAGTGATCATCTGCCAGTGGTAAAAAGTGAAAAGTAGAGGCATTGTTTGTCTGGTTCATAGGGATAACATTCATGTTTATTGGATGTGTAAAGGTCACTATTGCTGAGAGTCACAGGCTCTTGGAGGAGCCCAGCAGTGTGTGCTGGAGTCAGGCTGAGTTGGCTGGAGGGTGTCTGCACACCCACTCTTAGAGGGAGGCTCCCTTGTGTCTGGAGCTCTGTGTTGGCAGCCTGGGAACACAGTGGGTTGGTGCTTTCTGGCTGGAATACATCTACTGCTCCAAGGGTGGGAAAGTCTCTCCTCCTAGCCAGCCCCTGAGGTTTGGCTGCAGCTCTGGTCCCTGCCAGCCTTCCTCTCCCTTTCCTGAGGGTTACCCCTGCCTGTGTGCTGTGCTGCTGCCTTTCCATCCTCAGCTCCATGGGGTTTCTTCTCTGTGTGGGAAAACTGGGCTTGTGGCTTGGGATTAAAAATAGGTCCATTTCAGTAAATTTGATTCTGCCTTGGGTTTTGTGGTTTAGGTTATTCTACTTGGATGTGAGGTTGTAAAGATTGAAAATGGTAGAGTGTGTTCTGGAAAAAATTTAATTATATATGCTTTTAGAGTCAGATCCTTCCTTAGAAGGAACGATTCAACCTCTGGAAACAGGTAACTTTGCCATGTGGGCTTTATATTAGTGCTTGCCTTGGAGTAACATGAGTAGCTGCAGTTTATTTACAAGAGACTGAGTCATTATTAGAAGAATTTTATCTGCCCAGTAGGAGGTATCTGCATGGTTTGCATGTCCTTGGTTGTGTGAGCTGCAGCAGTGGCTGTGTGGCAGCTTGTAGGTAACTCAGCAGCAGCAATTCTCTATCTCAGAGGCTTCCATGAGGAAACTTTAAATTAGTTTTACAGATACACCCTCGACCTAGGAATGTAGTGAGTGTACCAAGAGGAGCATCATTCAGGATGGAGCCCTGAGAGTCCCTTTTGTTCTCAAATGTGTATTCACTGCTCACAGCTGTTTCCTTTTATCATTTCTGGGTACCTTTTTTCAGCAGAACCCTCGTTAGTGGGCTTGGACCCTAAGTGCATATGTCAGATTTACTGTGGCAGTCTTGAGCATTTTTTTTTCTCAGAGCTAAATGCAGTATAAGCAAGAAATCTTCACAGCCTACAACATGAAATCAAATTTGAGCTTTTAAGGGGAGGATGGTTTATTTGTGGGTTTGTTTTCTTCAGCAATGTTCTAAAGCAGTATGTTGCTGGAATGCTTACTGTTTTTCATATGGGAACTTTTCAAAACAAATGCTGTCAAGTGCTTAAAATAGCCAGCAGTCCCATCTAGGTTTCATCTTATTCACATAAATAAGAAGAAAATAATCAAACTTTTTCACATTGTCTGCTTTTTGTCTTTTTAAGACCACACTGAACAATTTTTTTTTGGGTTTTTAGAGTAATCAACCAGTATTCAGTTTCCAGACACAGAAGGGAAAGCAGTCCACACTTAATGTGTGGATGAGCTGTTTTATGCATATATTTTGCTTTTGTATAAAACCATGAAAATGTCAGACTCTAGATCTACACAAATTTTCCTGAATATCTTTTGAGTATATTCAGGTCGATACCTTTCCATAAACTATGCACAGATCCTTCAAAAATGCAGAACTCTTTGTTGCAAATTCTGAATTAACTTCCATACATGAAAATAGTGTTCCATTTACTGACAGCTAACTTTTTGGGACATTTGGTTTTTATAAGGAAAATTGACGTAACCTGAACCTAGTTTTACTCATGGCACTCTACTACACTGAATTAAATTTCTCAGAAAAGGCTACTGTTTCAAGCTGACAGGTTTTCTGGAGTGTTTTAGACATTGTCCTGTGTGTGCTGCATCGTGGTACAAGCAGGATGTTGTGGGATAACAGCTCATGGAAAGATTTCTTGCTTAAAGTCATATGACTCCTGCACTGCCTGAAACACCAGGATTTTGCACATTTCTTCTTGCTCAACTTTGCAGGAAGACTCAAAGTTACTAGGACATGGCCGCTGTTCTTAAGCTTCACTCCATCATTTATAGAATGTCTTCTCATTGCATTTTAAAATCAAAATAATTTATAAGTAACTATGTAGAAGCTGTGGTTTGAAAAGGAGTGGCTGGAGTGTTGGGTTTGTTTCCATGGAGTGGGTCACATGTGGCTTGGTATTGCATGTTTGAACATAAAATGTGTCCTCATAATTATATTACATTATTACTGACCTACATTTGCTAGAAAAATAAATGTTCCCTGTCTTGGCAATTAACCCTGTTGGGAATTGAACTAAACTGATTTGTTCACCTGGTCAATTTTCTGTTATTATCTGTAAATACTTGTGCTCCCTGCTTTGTTTGCACATTAAGACTGCAAGTGGCAATTAGAATTGAAATGAAATGCTTGTGTCTCTTTGCCTAACCATTTTCATGTTTACTTTTTCACCCTCTCAGATACAAACAGTCCATCTGCAAAGGAAGGCAAACCTATAGAAAATGGAGGCCTTGTGAATGAAGCTCCTGGAAGGCTGATGCATAGGTGTGTGTTCTCTTTTATATTTTTCCTCTTTCCCCCCATCCATTCAATCCAGTCACTCAGATGTGGATAAACAATAATTTGATGGTTATGGTATTTGTTAGAGGGAAGGTATATCCTGCTGGATCCAGCAGCCTGAGAAAGGCAAAGCTGCTGCTACTCTGTGGTTCCAGGTCCAGCAGTGGGAAGTGCTCCAGCAGCCCCACAAACCCAGCACCACGGGGCCTCCTCTGGCCCCTGTCTGCCTGGGCAGGACCAGGTTTGCTCTGGGAATCCACTGTGTGTGTCCATGCAAGGTGCATCCCTGCAGTGGCTGGGCTCAGTCCCTCTGTGCCTGGGAGCTGCCCCTGGCTCCCAGCTGCTGGCCCTGGCACTGGAGCCCCTGGGGCTGCAGCCCCTGCCCTGGCACAGACTGGCACACGTTCACATCTGCACACACAGCTCTCGTGGTGTTCTTCCCATGTAAGAAACTCTTGTGTTGCAGCAAGATACTGTGGGTATCAAGATACTGTGGGTTTGGCTTGCATAAAAGGGAGAGTGTTTTGTTGGCCAGTGCAGCTTTTGTGTGTGTTCCTAAGGCTTCTGCATTTTACTGCTGTCAGATGGGATGAAGTGCCAAGTGCACCTTGAGTCTGACCTAATGCAGCTGCTATTCTGTCTGCAGTCACTCTGATTACACCTTTCCAAAACCATCTCCTGGTCTATGCCTCATTCTTACAATGCTCTAGCAGTGCCTCTGTTCTTCTGGAGCTCTAGAGACACTATTTCTGGAAGCTGATGAGTCCCTGGGAGTTAAATGGCCTGTTTTGAGGGGAGGGCAGGTACCCTTTTCACACTCCAGCAGCTGCTGTGCTGATGTTGGGGTTTGGAAAGGCTGGTCTTGATGGTCACAAAGCATTTTTCTTTCTGGAGTGATTGTGTAGCCAGGACTTCTTTATCTGACTGTAGCTTTCACATGGACATGGGTACTTGGAAACTGAGTGCTGTCAGGGAAGGTGGGAGAGTGCCCTGAGGGGACAAGGGGGACTCAAGGAACCTCTGGCCCCATGGTGGCAGGTTGGGACATCTTCATAGGAGTGTAAGCCACTGACTTGGAGCTGTGGACTGTCAAAGATGTGAGGTAACACCTGTCCTGTGTCAAGCTAAGATTAAACATTAAATGTCTTCAAACAGGCAGCTCAGTAACTCTTCAACATACAGCAGAGACACTGGGAAGCCACAGCAGCAGAGCAGCAGAGCAGAGCTGCAGAAGCCACTTACTGAGAAGAATTCCTGGAAACTGACAGAGGCTGACACTGCAAAGACTGGGAGGGTAAGGCTCCAGTTCCCACTTCCTGTGCCCTTCTTTAATTTTGGGAAATTCTATTTCAGAAGAAAATAACTTCTGAAGACCATGTAACTGTTGTGAGAACAGGCTGAGTGAGTTGTGAGCTTGCTGCTTGTGTAATACTTGATGGAAGTGTTGCTGTGCCCTCTGCTCCCAAAGCTGAGCCCCATGTTTGCCTGCAGGAGGAATGCCAACACAAAACTTGTGTGAGATGATGGGCCTGACCACATCAAAGTGTAGAAGGAGGAATGAAAACCTTGCAGCTATTTCTTGGAGAGAGGTTGTGACAAATTAGGTGACCTAATGAAAACTGCCCTTCAGTAAGGAGCTGCAGTTGACTCAGATGAATTTAAGCCAAGTTTCCACTGTAGACATAAGTATCTAATCCCAGGATACCCAGGGCTTTTTGAGAAACCTGAGACTGGGGTTCCTGGGAAAGTGGCAGTTACGGCTCCTAGCAATGTTGCTTGAATCCAAGTTTGGATTGCTTGCTTTGGTTAAAGATAGATCACAGGATACAAGCCATGTGGAGCAAGGGTTGGTTTATAAGGCTTTATAATCTTGTGGTACAGAGAGCCAGAAACTGGAACTCCTCAGTGAAGTTTTTGGCTCTGCTACTGATGCTCTGTGGTATTTCAGGCAGGTCCCTCCCTACTCCTCCCTTCCCTGGGATGACAGGGGAGGATGATGTGTGCCTGCCCTGAGGCAGTGTTGGATTTGGCATGTCTCCACAGAATGCTTTGCACCCTGTGTTCCCAAGCAGTGGCTCTCTGGAGTGCAGCTGCTGTGTTTTCATGGCCTCATGGAGGGATACTGACTTTAAATAGGTGTTGGACGAGGGGGAGTTGCTGCTTTTGAAACCTAGCTGCAAAATGAGTATTTCTTTTTGTCTTCTTTCTTCAGGTAAAGGCATCAGTGTACTTGGACTACATGAAAGCAATTGGACTCTTTATGTCTTTCTTGGCCATTTTCCTCTTTATGTGTAATCATATAGCTTCCTTGGCTTCCAACTACTGGCTGAGCTTATGGACAGATGATCCTGTTATCAATGGGACACAGCAGAACACATCTCTCAGACTGGGAGTATATGGAGCACTGGGAATTTCTCAAGGTTTGCTTGGTCTTGTGTATTTAAAGACTTGCTGGTTCAGTGTTTCTAATGCTCTTGGTGCTTGCAGCAGCATTTTGCTAAGGATTTGAATTTGAGTATGTGTTTCATTAGGAAAATTAAAAACTTGAATTAAAGAAAAAAAGCAAGCAAACCAACCTATACAATTATTCAGTTACAAAATGTGTTTTTCCTTTCATTTGTAAATGAAATTTCTCAAAGTGAGAAGTGTTTTGCTGGCTGATGAGTCAGAACTGTTGGCAGAATGTCTGATCTGAGAAGAGTCTCCTTGGTCTGTCAGCAGACACTGCTGGCCTGGTCTGCAGGGCAGTTTGTCACAGGAGGCTATGGCTCCATCCAGGGCACTGTGGGGAGGCTGCTTCAGTGATGTTTTGTTTAGTGTCCTCTTTGTGGTTTAGAGTTTGTTTGCCATGAAACCCAACACCCCAAGTACCCCAATTCAGAAGTGCCATGAAAATCCCACAATAAAAAACAAACACCAAGAGCAAATTCAGTGATTTTTGCTCAGGGAAAGTGTTCAAATATTGCACCAATTTTTGTAATGGAGAAGCAATGAAAGGAATGTGGTGTTTTCGCTGGTTTTATTTTTTTTAACTACTTGACATATTTGCTGAGTCTACCTGAAGCGAACCCAAGTTCTCGGGATTATTGCACTAGAGACATACTAATGCTAAATGATAACAAAACAAGGAAAATGTTTTGTGTGAGAGGTGGCAGCAGTTAATAATGAGTCTCCTTTTCTAGGTATTGCTGTGTTTGGCTACTCAATGGTTGTGTCAATAGGAGGAATCTTTGCATCACGACACCTGCACCTGAACCTGCTGCACAACGTCCTCAGGTCTCCCATGAGCTTCTTTGAGCGCACTCCCAGTGGGAACCTGGTGAACCGTTTCTCCAAGGAGATAGACACCATTGACTCCACCATTCCACCCATCATCAAGATGTTCATGGGCTCCACGTTTAATGTGATTGGGGCTTGTATCATCATTCTGCTGGCCACACCTGTAGCTGCTGTCATCATTCCACCCCTGGGACTTGTCTACTTGTTTGTGCAGGTAAAGGGTGTTACCTGGGGGAACCAGGACCAGCAGTCACATCCTCTGTTGTTTGAGACTGTTCTTACCCTGCACGAGGAAGGATTTTAATGTGCTGGGGTTGAGTCATGCTTGACTGACTGTGCTTTGCATGGTTTACTGATAATCTGATGTTAGCACAGCCTTTCCTTCCTTTGTCAAGTGTAAAATGACTTCTGTGCAGAAGGTAATCCTTTAATAACTACTTGATAAAAATGTCATTGGATTTTGTGGCAAATTTTGCACAGCTTGTTGCTCAGAGCCCAAATATGGAAAACATGGGCTTTTCCAAGACCTCTTTCCAAACATGAGAGTTGCCTTTAGAGAAGTATGTGCGTGTATTGCTCTTGTGCCTGTTTCATCAGAATATTGTCTACAGAGCAATAGAGTGGGTGGCAGCCTTTCACTCTTGTCCTGTGTTGTCAGGGTGTGCGTGCTTCACTCCTAGAAACTGGAAGAGCCAGCACAGATCGAAGAGAAGCAGCTGGGGTTTGACTTTGGCTCTTGAATTTGTCAATCCTTTTGGCTCCATTAGTAAACCTTAAAGTGGTGATATGTGTGTTTTATACTGTTGAACTAAACTTGCTGATAAAAGAAAGAGGAGAAAGTTTCTCTGGCACAAGCTGGGTTGATTGGCAGTTGTTTAAAGGCAGCAGAGTGCGTGTCATGGTCCTTCAGGCCTGAAAGTGTTGGAGAAGGTGGTATTCCCACGTGTAAGTTGAATCTCTGTCACTGACAGCCCAAATGGCAGGCAGCTGTTTATGATTCCCCTTGTCTTTCCAGACACAATCTGGGTGTAACCATAGCTCTCACACTCTGATTGGCAGAGGTTTTACGTGGCCACGTCGCGGCAGCTGAAGCGCCTGGAGTCGGTGAGCCGCTCCCCGGTGTACTCGCACTTCAACGAGACCCTGCTGGGAGTCAGCGTCATCCGAGCCTTCGAGGAGCAGCAGCGCTTCGTCCGGCAGAACGACATGAAGGTGGATGAGAATCAGAAGGCTTATTACCCAAGCATTGTTGCAAACAGGTACCTGTGGGGCTGCAGATGGAGCAGCACTTACCTGGGGAGGACATGGCTCTGGTGGCTGTGCTCCTTATCTGGCACAGATCTTGGCGTGCTTGTCCAGGGGAGAGAAGTGTGTGTGGGTAAATCAGTTTCAGAGATGTTTTGTTCAAACTTCTGTAATGAAATTAAAATTACTTCTGGATCTCTCACCTTTCTGAGAGTTCCTGCCTTGCTTCTGGGTTATATTATTTTTAGAGTTTTATTTTATTAATCTCCATGTTCAGAAAGCAGTTGTAGTTAAGACAGGAGTTTATGTACCTGAAAGACTCATTAATTTTGGATGCCTCTAGATTCACACACTGCTGAAGCAGAACCTCAGACATCTTGCAGTGCTTGTGTCACTAGCAGGACACACATGCCGTATTATTAATCTTACAAAAAAAAGATGTGTAACAGACCATTTGTTGTCCACATCTCTGATGTCTGTGGGTGAAGCGCTGGAAAGATGTGTTTTTGCCTTGCAGGTGGCTGGCAGTCCGTCTGGAGTACGTGGGGAACTGCATTGTCCTGTTTGCAGCACTGTTTGCGGTGATTGCACGCAACAAACTCAGTGCAGGGCTGGTTGGCCTCTCAGTGTCCTACTCACTGCAGGTAATTTTGCTTTTTCTAAAAAGAGCAAAACCTCTGAATCATTAGACTGCATCAGAAAGTCAGAGCCTTGATAGGGCTTTGGATGGAAAACTAATATAAAGAACATAGAAAATAATAATTACAAATTGTATCTGAGAAGATGCTGGGAAGTTTCTTCTTTGCTTTCCCTGTGTGAGGTGTCTCGTCCTGTGCATCTTAAAGGCATTTAGGCTTTCCTCCTGTCCAGCACTGATTAACCAAGATCTTGCCTGTCTTTTGCATTCCATGCAATTGCAGTGCTTTGGTTGTTCCATGTTTTTCAGGTACTGCAGGTAACCTGTTCAGTGTAAACTGCTTTCTGACTGCTTTCCTCCTTGCAGATCACAGCGTACTTGAACTGGCTGGTTCGCATGTCATCCGAGCTGGAAACCAACATTGTTGCTGTTGAAAGAGTCAAAGAATACTCTGAAATGGAGAAGGAGGTACAGTGAGCTGCCCACCACACTTGTGGAAGCCAGTGCCCTGTTCTGAGGTCTCAACTGCCCTCTGAGTGGGTTGGAGGGTGGGTCAGAGCTCAGGGCTGTGAGTGCCTGCCAGGGACGGGCTGGGTCTCAGTGGGAAGTTCCTGTTGGTGCTTTTGTGGTGTACCCACTGGTATTTACACAGTGCTATTTAGGAAATGTGCTCTTATGTTCGAGGCTAAGCAGTAGGGTAGCACAAATGTTTTGGTTTCCTAAGACTTCGAACATCATGTTTTTATGTGTTTCTCTTTTTGCACTCAGTATGGGGAATAAAAAGGTTTTACTTTTTTTGTTGTTGTTTTGTTTTGATTCAAATCACATTATTCATTTAATGTGCAGTTGTTCCCTTTATGGTTATGGAGTTCCCTGGGTCTTTTCTTTGCCTTGCCTGTCACTTGAACCTCATCTGGGTCACTATTTTTGCAACGAAACATTATGAAGTCCCTTCCTAGATTTTTTTTTCATAAGTTCTGGTAGCAGACCAGTGTTTATACATGCAAAAGCCTTTTTATTTGGCAGTGGCAGTGAATGCAATGGGATGTGTTCTTTCTTACCCCTGTGGGAGGCTGAGGCAGCAGCTTTTTACCAGCTTATGGATGTTTCAGTGCACAGTCTCAGCCTAACTGCTTCTGGTTGCACGTGTGGCTGCCCCAGAGGTATCCTTGCCATGGTGGGGTGTACAGACAGGCTGTCTGAATGTGTGCTCCCTGCATGATTCTGCCATTGCCAAGAGGGAAGTTTATCCATCAAGTGGGACTTGAGATAGCCAAGCCCTTGGCTACTCACACCATTTCATCTGTCTTGAGACTACTCTCCTCTCCTCACAGTTCCTTTTGCAAATTTTGCTCTAAGAAGGATTCTTCTTGATTGCAATCTGAGTCCTCTGATCCTGTGTTGGTTGAAACAGCTGATCAGAGGTGTTTGTGTGGCTCTTGCAGGCTGAGTGGAGCATTGAGCAAACAGCCCCAGCCAGCAGCTGGCCCGAGGAGGGCAAGGTGGAGTTCCGAGGCTACGGTTTGCGCTACCGTGAGGACTTGGACCTGGTTCTGAAAAACATCAATGTTACCATCAATGGGGGTGAAAAGGTAATGACTGAATTGGTAGCAGAGTGCTGACTTCACAGGTCTGCATGCAGAAGCAGAAGAGAGGTTTAACTCTGTTCTGTTATGTGTCTGGGGTTCTTAAGAACTAGAAAAGCTTCTGTGGAATCAGCCCTGTTGTAACTGCAGATGTTGTGGGTTCTCAGCCTTTGCAAGGTGTGTTCTGCATAAGGGATAAAGAAACATCTGTATGTGGGGCTGCCAAGTATCATTTGGCCTGGTTTCATTGGGAGGTGAGGTTTATCCTGTCTTGTCTCCCCTTCTCAGGGAATTTTGCTAATTTGTTTGCTGTAAGCAAAGAGGAGTAGGTTGCAGAGAGATTAAGTTAATTATAATCTCAGGAAAATAGTAGAGGGGGGAAGCCTGATCTAGTAAGGCAGAAGTTGCAAGGTGAGACTCCAGGAAAAAATGGGACTTCAGATTCTCTGGATCTGGCCAAGCTGATCTGTGTGTTTCTTCTCCTGCTTCCTTGCCCAGTCCTGTGTGGATTCTCTGATGTCTGTTAATAGTGTGGTCTTGCACAGCAGCATAAAAGGTAGCTATGAGAGATCTACTATCCAGCTCCTTTATTTGTGGTAGCCAACTGGGCATTTGTTTTCTCCTGAGTGCACACTTTCTACCTACAAATATGGGCAGAATGCTACCACAAGTGGTTGGAATGGACAGATGACAAGAGGTGACAGATGACAAGGCCAACCAAAGTAGCAATCTTTTATATTTGAAAAGAATTATCAAGATTTCAGTCTAACTGGGAAGTAAAACATACAGTGTGAAACTGCATGCTTTTGGTATGTGGATAACCCCAAAAATATGAGGATGTGTTGGTTTCAGGTGGAAATGCTTTAACTCTTTCCCAGAGTAAGTTGTTCTTGTATTTCTTCCCAACAGATTGGAATAGTTGGAAGAACAGGAGCTGGAAAATCCTCACTTACTTTGGGTTTGTTTCGGATTAATGAAGCAGCTGAAGGTGAAATTATTATTGATGGGATTAACATTGCCAAGATAGGGCTCCATGACTTGCGGTTCAAGATCACCATCATCCCTCAGGTAGGTGCAAGATCCTGCCACTACCTAAACTTCTTGGCTCTTTGCAGTGCTCTTTCCATAAAGTAATGAGGAGAAAATTGTTATTCTCCTGTGATCTGTGCTATGAAATTCAGTCACTTCAGCTTGAAGTGACTGAATTCAAGCTTTTCATGGACTTGAAACCAAGCTGTTTTCCCTAGGCTGGTTTCAATTTGCCTGTGCCAGGTGACAAGTAGGAACTTGGCTGTGGCTGAGCCATGTTGTGGAAGCGAAACCTTGGCCTCTGGATTCAGGAGCTGATCACTTACAGAATACAGACAGCTCAGCCTGAGTGGGAAGGGCTGATCCCAGCTGAACACCTGCTTGGGATTCCCTTGTGAGCAGGGCAGAGTGTGTGCTATCAGTGCTGTTCTTGCACAGAAACCATCCCAGTCTAGCCCAGCCAGCTGTTGGTTTGATAGTCCTAAACATTTGGAAATACAGCTTTATGAGCATGGGATTTAGTCTCAAGTGTTTTTGTTCTTACTGTGTAGCCTTTATTGCCTGTTCTGATTCAAAGTAAGACTATAAAATGTGATGTTTTCAATTACCATTGCAGCACACTGGCAAAAACAAGTGAGCTCACTATAAAAGGTTTTCTGTACCACCTCTTTTGGAAATCTGGGGGTGGACTTTGCTCTCTCCTTTTGATTGTTTTGCATCAATATTTCCAAAGTAGTATTTCTTCCTGTCTGAGGGGAAAAAAAAAAAAAGGAGTAATTTAATTCATATTGCAGCTGAAGAGTTTTGAAATATTTACAGATGGTTAATTCCCTAAGAAGTGAAAAGTTGACCTGGTAGTCCCTTCTGACAGAGGGTTGAGCAGGGAGGGCCTCTTTTTTAGCCTAGAGGTCCAGTGAAAAGAAATTTGGCTGGGGTTTGGGTGTTTTGGTTTGTTTGTTTTGTTGGGGTTTTTTTCTGAATTCATGAGTTACTGACTAATGGAAAGGTCTGGACTGCAAAGTGAAGAGGTCAGGCCCCCAGGATGAATAAGGAATAAGAGTGAGTGAGGATAACTTTTTATTGGAAAAAAACAAGCTTCATTCCTAAATTCAGTATATTAGCTTGCTTGCAACTGCATCTGTACATGTTGTTTCCTTTTGTTATCTAAGAAATATTTGTGGAGCCCTTGCCATGTTCTGTGTCCATTGTCAGTTACCTCTCTCCATGACCAGGATCCAATATTGTTTTCTGGCTCTCTGCGTATGAACCTTGATCCTTTTGACCAACACTCTGATGAAGACATTTGGAGGTCTTTGGAATTGGCTCACCTGAAGAACTTTGTATCATCCCTTCCTGATAAACTGAATCATGAGTGTGCTGAGGGTGGTGAGAACCTCAGGTGGGTCAAAGCAAGTGTGTGCTGAACTGAACCATGGGTGTGCTTGTGCAAGTTGTAATGCCCCAGCCCTGGGTCAGAATCTGGGGAGGCAGCTGGAGAATTCTTAATGTGTGACCAGGCAATCAGACAACTAGGTTTTATTCAACCTGTTTTCAGCTCTTGAGTTTGGGAATTTCAAATAATTTTAAGAAATACTTTGAGTGCAAGGCAGCATGGGCAGCCTTGGAAAGCATTTGAGCTGCAGCATTATTCTAAGGAAGCTGTTCACTTGCTATTTGCACCTTATCAGGGTTTTATATGTTCAGTTTTTAGAAACCTTTTAAAGTCCAGTCCTCAACACTGCACTGATGCAGTGAATCAGCCTGATGCAGTTATGCTAAAACCACTTGTATGCTCCTACTACATTGCCAGGACCTCATTTGAGTGGGATGTAGTTTCAGAGGCTGTTAGATATTCTAACAGGGAAATGGTAAGACTCATCTTATCTTTCTTTAGAACAAGGGATTGCCAGGTTTCAAAATGAATACTAATGAATGCTTTAAACTTGTTCTGACTTTTCTCCCCATGCTCCCATCCCATCTGTGCAGTGTGGGACAGCGCCAGCTGGTGTGCCTGGCACGAGCTCTGCTCAGGAAGTCCAGAATCCTGGTTCTGGATGAAGCCACAGCTGCTGTTGATCTTGAAACAGATAAGCTCATACAGTCAACTATAAAGTCTCAATTTGCAGAATGTACTGTGTTAACTATAGCACATCGTCTGAACACAATCATGGACTACACGAGGTAAAGTGCTGCTGCTCTTACCTTGCTGACTGTGTGACCTGCACTGTGCTCCACTTAAATGGCAATCTTTGTGTTAGTTGGGTGTTCACTGGTTCCTTTTTAGCTGCCTCTGCACAGAGCTGCTGGAATCCCTGTTTTGAGGGGTGGGGTGTGTGTGTGTGTTCTGGCTTGTGGTGGCTGTGCTTGCCATAAGGAGCTCCTCTGGTCCCTCTGTCACACTGCTAATGTGCTGTTCCTGCCTGGGCAAGCTGGGAAGGGGGGAGAGGCAGGGACAGGAGTCTGTTCCTGGGTCTTGCCCTAATTTAGGCACAGACAGCATAGGGAGTCCAGAGGGGCAGATCCTGCCCTCTGAAGTTCATTTGGTGTTCCACTTTACATCACTTCTGGTTATAGTTCATAGAGCCTCCCTTGTGCTGGCTGCCTTGCTAAGGTGTGCTTGAGGGCCAAGCTGTTGTCTCATATTTCAGTTTTAGGCTCTCATCCCTTTTATCACAGAATGGCAGTGACCACTGCTAGGATTTCAGTGTGCTTTTGTAGCCCTCTGTGCTGTCAGTAGGGACAGATCAGAGAGAGGAGCGCTGCCAGCAGGGGAACATCCAGCTGAGCTGTGGCAGTGGTGGCACCAGGCAGCAGCCCCTGCCAGGGCCTTGGTGACCATCTCTGCAGGGCCTTCCATCCATGGGGGGAGCTGGAACAGGGCTTCAGCAGTGAGCTGGCCACTGACTTGGTGGATTTCCTTGTGCCAGTTGGATGTTTTTGTTTGTCACAGAAGCTGTGTAACAGCAGTTGCTGTGGAGAGGTGTTAACCTGGGAAGGTTATCCCAGGTCTTGCAGGGTCTCACAGGCCCTCACACACCTTGACAAGAATTGCTGCCAGCTCGCTTCTGGCTGGCTCAGAGTGCAGTCCAGAGCCTGCTCTGCAGGAGATGGGTAACATGTGCTGTGTCTGCAGACGGCTGGGTAACCATGGGCTACATAAACAATGCACCACACAGACCATCTGCAGAGAGCTGGGGAGGGACAGTGAGAACCTCAGCCTGTTCACACAGTCAGCACTGTCTTCACTTGCTGCAGTCTCTGTCTGTACACATATATCCATGTTCACTGGCTTCCTGGATCTTCTTGTGACCATTTTTCCTTTTTTTTCCCCCTCTCCTTGTTTTACAGAGTTTTAGTCCTGGAGAGAGGAGAAGTGGTGGAGTGTGGTACCCCAGACCAACTACTTCAGGAAAAAGGCATTTTCTATAGCATGGCCAAAGATTCAGGCTTGGTGTAGCATTTGAACTTGGCTATTTACTGTGGGGAAGAGGGAGGTGATACATTTAGAGAACTGTAACTTCCCCTGAGCTGGACTGAACCACACAGCTGAGTTTCAGACACAGTGAAGTTAGCCAGAGAATGGCAATGGAAGCAACATAAAGATGCAATTTTTTCTTATTTCTCCTTAGTATTGATTTTAGCCACCTTTAGGAGAAGCTCATACACTGTGGAAGACACTTCAGAGACTCCCATTTTTTCCCTGAAATCTGTCATTATACACTCAAATGTACAGCGGAGTGATTCATCAGACAAATTCAGAAAAGCTTTTTCTTCTCATCTTTTATGTTCTGAAGTTCCCTCCCCCCCCTTTTTTTTGTGTAAAACATTTTTGCAAATGCTAGTTACTTGTTTGTGGATTCCTCATTTCTATTGTGGGATGCACTTCGAACATTTTGTGGCATAAAGTACTATAGTCCAAAGATTTTTCTTCTTGTGAAATAAAATGTGTGCCAGACTTTCTCATTATGGCATTTACTGTACATGGTTAATGCTTTATGCATTGTCCTAAAGGTTTCATGTGTTTACAGCATAGAGCAGCAAGTTCACTGTCATGTCAGTAGTGCTGATGTGAAAAAGCACGGTCAACTTCAGAGCAGTGTTTCAGCATGTCTGGGATGACAATCACGCCAGAACCAAACTGTGCAGCAGTTGGTGCATTGCTGTGTGCTGATTTACCCCCAGCTCACTCAGGAATTCTGACTGGGGTGCCCAGTGCTGGTGACACCTGTGGGGACAAGGCTGAGCAGTGAGGATTTGCCTGAGCAGAGGCTGCAGGCTCAGGGTGACCTTGGCTTTGGTAGCTCTGTGCTTTCATAGCAGCTCTGCCACATCAAGGACCATTAGCCTTATATCAAAGAAACATGCCCTTCATGCTGCTGCTGTTGACTCTTAAATTTTGTGGGAAAATGTTCTGTTGCAGTTGGTTTAAAAAAAAATTAGTGCTTTTAAAGTTTTGTGTCAGAAGAGTCTGACAATTAAAATGGCAACAGAGTCTGGTTTTCAAGATCTATGTTGAATTTTCATCTTTTTGTGGTAAGAAGAAAGTTACTTTTCTAATGTTCTGATTAGTCTTATTTAAAGAAAAATGCTGGAAGAAAGCAAACTAAGTCAGATAGATCCAGATACTCAGCACTGAGAATGTGGACTTCTGTGATTGATATTGCTGACCTTAATACTAGACAATTCTTGTCCTTAGAGTAAAGCTATTTATTTTTTTGTAAATTATGACTCTCTGAAATTGAATGGACTGAAAATTTCTTTGGTATTTTTTGTAATTACAATGCAAATATTTGCAAAGAACTTGCAGTAAAAAATTGTTTGAAAGAAAATGTGTTCTTTCTTGCCTTGTGTTTGACAAAGGGTTTGCTTCGTCAGTTCAGCTTTTTGCCTTGAAAGTAGAAATTGTTGGTCCTCCTTAGACTGATCATTCTGCTTGGCCTGATGTCTGGGGTTGTTAGGGTGGTGGGTCAGAAGCCATGAGTGTAGGCAACTGTGCTGCAGTAGGGCTGCATTGTTTTGTGGTTTGCTGAGCAGACCAGGTGACAGTGAAGGCTCAGCAGAGCAGGAGCCACAGTGCTGTGGACCTTTGTCACCCCCAGTGGTGCCCATGGCCTGTGTCTGCCACATCTCCTGAGCTTGCTGTGGATTTTCTCTGTGGAAATGGAACGAGCAGGGGCTGCCTGGGCAGTTTGGGGATGAGCTGTGAGTTACAGTTTTTCAAATCCCCAAACACTTGTGCAGCACTGTGGTGGACAGAAAGGTGGAATGTTTGGAGCACGTGGTTTATAGGGGCAGAGCAGGGGCTCTGTGCTAAGGGCTGGGGCTGGTGTTGTTCATTAAGGTGGAGATGGAGCTCCCTGCAGAGACCCAGGGGAGGAACTGTCCATACCACTGAGACACTTTCCTGCTTGGGAACAGTCATCCTCCAGGAACGCTTTGTGATCCTCTCCTTCCACCCCATCCTGGCAAGGAAGAGGGAGAGGAGCTGCTGTACCGTTGAATTTACTGTATCTGATTTCAGTGCACATTGATGTATCTTGGCTGACATTATTTACTGCAACATGGAAGATTTCTCACATCTGGAAAAGCTGATTCTACCAAAAAAACAGCTCAGAATTTTTAGAAGACCTGCAGAAACCACCCTAATTCATGTGTGTGAACAGAGTTACTTCTGTAAGTGTGACAGTGACGTGGCACAGCAACAACTGTGCTTTGGGTCACTGACACCTTTAACATTTTGGCATTCCTGTGTGCCTTGTGACCATCTGGGGCACTGGGAGTGTGACTTGAACAGTACATGTATGGCCTGAACTTGGTGTAAATCAATACATGACACCTTTGATTTATTTTCTGGCTTTAGCAGTTTCAGTATTGTCTTAAACTTGGAATCATGGGACAAAGATTTTCTAAGGTACAATTTCTCTCCTACATGGTATCTCCAAATGTTAACTCCTCTATGTATTTTGCTTTAACCGACTTCCAGATAACTTCTGTGAGACTTGAGCTCCAGATTCATCACAGTACTTGGACATATCCCTGGGGATTCCAGCACATCTGAAACATGATGGATTTTTCATATGTAATTTGGGGAATTGCTTTTCTTTTGGCTTTGCAGCACAACTTGATGTGTGAAAACTGATGATATTTTTTGCTTGCTCTTACTTTGGGTTAGCTGACAGCAAAACTGTGCCCTTTCAAAGGTTACCAGTGTGAAAGTATGTTTTGATTATTGTCTCCTGTTGCCTTCCCTCTTTGTTACTGACTTAGGAACAGAAAATTAGCATTTAAAGATGTTTATATTGGAGATTATGGAATGTTAAAAGATGTCTGTTTCAGAATTTCCCGGCAACATGGGCAATTCTGTTCCTCTTTGCCTTGGTTAAAAAGGAAAAATACCTTTTATCTCAGTATTTCTAAATGCTCCTGGTTTTGAGATCCATTGACGAACCTTTGGAATGCTCATAACTTGTATCTGGGTTTGGAATTGTTTTGTCTGTGCCCTCAAGTACGAGAGCTGGAGAAAGTAGAGGGAAAATAATTCTCTCCTGGTACCTGAGCACCAGCAAGCACTGGACCTTGATATCTTGGGCACTTGTCCAGCAGAAACTCTAAACTGTTCTTGACTTGGGTGCAGAAGCTGTTGGAGAAGGAAATGCTGGGTTTTGCCCAGCAGTCTGGGCTGATTCTTGCAGCTGGAACTCTCCCATCCCCTCCCCACTGCCCCTTTCTGTGTTACATTTGCTCTAGTTTATTGAAGAGACCCATTTAAATACTTGATTCTATTTTTATTTCAGCTCTCTAGAAAATGGGATGCTTTAACAAAAGTCACAGTAAAGAGCAGTATCTCTGTGTGTGTTGGACTGCCACATTGTCATCCTGTGATTCCTGAGACCTGGGGACAGCTCTGGCTGCAGACACTGTGGGAAGCCCAGGAAGCTTTTGCTTCTGTATTGGTTTCTTAAAGCAACACCTGACAGGTGACCATGCCAGAGGCTCTGCAGCACCAGGGTGGAACATGCAAGAGTCAACTTGCACTCAAGAGGAAAACCAGGAATGAACCATCAACAGGTCAACAGGTGAGATCCTGCTGCTTTCCTTGTGTGCTGCAGGGATCAGAGAGGAGGGCACTTCCAACCATGCAAATTCCTCGTGGCCAAATTCAGTTTGGAAATATTGGTGTCAATGTTTGGACATGCCCTGCTGTGAGCACTTGGTAGTGGGAAGGCTCCAAGCCCTGGGCAGAAGGAGTGATGGATGCTCTGCTGCCACTCCCAGCCACAGTCCTGTCCTGCACTGCTGAGCCCCTGCTGGAGCTGGCTCTGCTCCTGCAGAGGGAGGGGGTGGATCTCATCCCCAGCTGTGACAACAGGCAGCCTGTGCTCTGCTCAGTGGCATCCCACCTCCTCTTCCCTCCTGCCCCAGTGTTTGTGCACTTTGGATGATGGGCTCCAGCTGCTGCCTTGGAGTCCACAGCTGTGTAAGAACAGTGCCTGGGTGAGCAGTCCTTAAGACATTGACAAAATACAACATTTGTTCTGCCTGGAGCTTAACATCAACTGCAAACAGTTAAGTTTCCTTGCTACCAGTTGAATTCTTCCTTGCTGTCCATAAAATCTTTTTAGCTTTTAAAATAATCTGTGTAATCTTGAAGTATGATGGATATTTGGCTTCCATTTACAGTATAAATTAGGAATGTTGTGGTCTTTCTCTTTTGACTTGTTGGCTTTCATACCAGAAAAGTATTTAAGGCCTGACTGGCTTGTTTTCAGCAATCAAGTGAGGTTTTAGTATCTGGAAACATAATGAAAGTGGAATTGCTGAGTTTCCTATGGAAATAACATGTATCCTAAGTTACCCCTTTCCATCTACTCACTGCAGTTCTGGCTCAAACAAGCTTTGGTTGAGTGTCAGGCATTTTAGAGAGAAACCAAAATAACTCAATTATGAGGTCAATTACTCCTGATGGTGGTGGTGCTATGGGTGAGTCATGCAAGGCCTGATTCTTCCATCAGTCTGTAGAATAGTCCCTTCTGAGCTATTAAGTGTTCTGGAGTATCAAATTCTGCTATCCGGCCATTTTCCAAGACTAAAATCCTGTGAACGTTAAAAGAAGTGTAAGTTTGGGATTACACCAGCACCTATTATAAACTTACTAATTTCTACTTAGTTTTAAAATGAGTTTCAGTACTTGCTGGTTATTCATCCAAGCTTTCCAACAGCTTTTCAGCTGGGAAACAGTGCTGGGATAGAAAGGGTTTCTGATGAGTGACTGTTCAAGTGCTGAGTTTGGGAGGAGGGGTTTTTGCAGCTGAGAGTGGAGTGAGATTTGTGAAGGGGTATTGGGTGTTTTAGTTTCTCAACTCTCAGGTGACCAAGGAGCTGTAGTCATGTTTTTGCTGTCTGTGGCGGGGAGAGGGCTGTGACACAGCAGGAAAGGCACTGTGTGGGAGTAAAGGATCTCTGATTAACCTGTTGGTGCCCTGCTGGCCTAAGAGAGATCCTCCAAACTCTAAAGCAAGGCTTGGAGGTTTAAACACGAAGATGACAGAAATGGAGTTGCTGTTCAGCACCACAGTGGGGTGTCAGTCACAGCAGCTGCCCAAGTGCTCCCCTGCTCAGAGATGTCCTTACCTGTCACAGTCCAGCACGGTGCTCACCCGGTGAGCGATGGTCAGCACGGTGCTGTCTCTGAACTGATCCCTCAGCATGGACTGAATCTGGACATCAGTCTCTAAATCCACTGCTGCTGTGGCCTCATCCAGAACGAGGATTTTGGCTTTCTGCAGGAGTGCTCTGGCCAGGCAAAGCAGCTGTTTCTGACCAGTGCTGCAAGTAGGAAGAGAGATGGTAAACTGAGGCCAGTAGTCACTTTTCCTTGGGGTCAGAACAGATGATTCATTTGAAATCAATAATGAAAAGGTGACTGTTCCCTTTCTCTGAAAGAGTGATTGAGGCTCGTGGCACTGCAGGTAGGTAACAGCATGAAACAGCCTGAGGAAGGGAGGGGAAGGTACTGCTAAGGCACCCAGAAGAGCTGCACTTGGAACAGATTGCAGGGTTTTAGGTATTGCACACATGCAAACCACCACAATGATTAAGTCTGAAAGGTCTTCCTTAGTGTCTTAGGATTTGATTTCATGCTGCTAAACAGGACAGTAGTGCAGCAATTTTCAGCCTGGACATCATTAATGATTTTTTTTTTTCAAGGAATTAGCCTCCTTATCCAACCAGCTCTGTTCTCCTAGCCCAGGGGTGGCACTGCCCTGCCACTGTCTTTCTGCAGATAAAGGTACCTTAGGTTTTCCCCTTGGTCAGTGCACTTATATTCCAGCTGCTCTGGCAAATCTGCAACAAAGTTCTTGAGCTGAGTCAGTTCCAAAGCTGTCCAGATGTCTGCATCAGTGTATTGGTTTAATGGGTCGAGATTCATTCTTAGGGAGCCAGAAAACACAACTGGATCCTGAGCACAGAGACAGTACAAACAACTCCTGAAATGAATTATAAAAATGAGCTCTTGGGTCCTGCCTGCTGGGTGAGAATCTGTGGCTGATGTACTGAATGGCAGATGAACATGGCATAGAGGTTATTTCCAACTTGGAAATTGCTGAATGTCCTTCCTCTCAGAGAATCTTTATAAACCCTTCCCAGGTGTTCAAGACACTGCTCAAGGATTTTGGAAATGAGTTTCATACCTGGGGAATGACAGTGATCTTGGTTCTGAGGTCATGGAGACCTAGTTGGGCAATGTCCTGTCCATCAATGAGGATGGCTCCTTCTGCAGCTTCCACCAGTCGCAGCAAGCCCACAGCAAGGCTGGATTTCCCAGCTCCTGTTCTGCCAGTTATGCCAATCTGAAAAGTGCAAGGGGAGGACTTTGGTTTTGATGTTGATTGTTTTCTCACAGGTGGACAAAAATGTCATGTAGTTCCTCTTGGCCTTCTGATGGGAGACAGCTTTGCACAGATCAGATATTTAGGGCTGTTTGTGATTGATATGGTCTGGCAATACTTTCTTCAAATGGAAGCATTTATAGCTCACAGTTGTTTTGTATGAAAAGGAATCACAAAAGCCTTTGAAGGGAAAAATAATTACAAGACTTAGCAGTTCCAACAGGGCCTTGATGTGGAACTAGACTGAAAAAGTGGAATTCCTTTGCTCTAATAAGCTGGACAAGGTGTGCAGTGTGGAAGATGGGCTCCTGCTTCCCTGCAGCTGCCAGGTTGCTGTAGCTGGGTGCAGGCAGGGGCTGAGTGCCCTGGATCTGGTCAGTGCCCAGCACTGCTCAGACTGCTGAAGGAGTGATTTTTTACCTTCTCGTGCCCGTTGATGGTCACACTGACACGCCTCAGTGCTAACTCCAAACCTGGCCTGTAGCACAGGCTGTAGTTTCTAAATTCAATCCTTCCCTCAGTGGGCCAAACTTGCCCTTGAAGTTTGCCATTCAGAGTCCAGGGTGCCTGAAGAGATGGAAGCAAACAGCAGTGTTGAAGGCTGATTTAAATTTCCCAATCAAGTGGCAATACTGGAATGGGAAGTTCATGAAGACACCTGTGCCAACTGCCCCCCAATCTCTTTGCAGGAAAAGGCGTCTCAAACCAGGAAAAGGCCTCTAACTTTCAAACTGCAGATGTTGTTTTTACTTTATCCAAAGATACTGGTTGGATTTTCTTTACTGAAAATGGGGATGAATGTTTGCTTGCATGTCAGAGTTCTGACATTGAGTGGTTCAATAATAAAAATTTATATGCCCCTATAAACAGGACTGTGAAAGCCTCCTCTCTCAGGGCAGCATATGGAGATATAATTTTAATGATAACAGAACAAAAATTACTGCACTGGAGACTTTTAGCAGTTAAAAGGCTGTCTAGGAGCCATTACTTATCAGTGAGTTGCATCTGAAGTCACATAATAAATACTCCAAATATGGGCAGGAAATGTCTCATTCCATGAGTGTTAACAAGTGAAGCTATTTTAATGGCAATCCAGTGCATAACTGTCTTAAGGAAATAATGATCAGAGGTTATAAAACCTAGTCTAGTCAGCTGGATAAACCCCAAATGCTGCAGTTCTTTAAAGGAAACATGACTGGCCTTTTAGAAGGGGAAAACTAGAGGTTTTTCAGCTGGAACATAAAGGTTACTCATTGAATTTGCAGAGATGTTCTGCCCCTTCTGGTAAGGCCAGTAGTGGATTAGCGACCTCCTTAGGAGTCCTCAGGTATTCTCTCAGTCTCTCCACAGAAACAATGTTGTTCTCTACTTCTGTCCAGGAGCGAACCATCCAGTTCAGAACACCAGTTATCTGCCACAGAGGAAAAGAAGCATTAGGGCAGATAAAATGAGCCCTGACCTGTGCTCAGGAGATACCTGGTACTTTGTCTTAGTATTTATTTCTAAGGATCTCCTCATCAGCTAATTATATCAGAAATTAGATTACATCAGAAAACCTTAAAATGCTAAAGTGAAAGCCAGGTCCTGCCATAGCCCTTTCAGCATGTTTATAGAGAATTAAATGCTATTAACTTGGATGCTAAAAGATGGTGTAGCTATTTCTTATGCTCTTGTGCAACTAGTCTACAAGCAGGTAAGACAGGTTCTAAAGACCTTGCTTCAGCTGCCCAGGGCTTGCTTTGACTTATATCTTGAGTTCAGGTGCAGGAGGAAGAAGATGGCCCATACATGTTTATGAGGTTCTTTCCCTAAGGGGCCATGTGCTCCAGATGCTCTGGATTTCAGCAATGACAGCAGGATTTGGTAGGAAAAGGCATCTAAAACGGCACAGAAGTAGTTCATAACAGAAATTAAAATGCAGTAGCTTTTGATAAAGGCAAGCATGGTATTAGTTCCCCACTGGGTTACCTGGAGAGCACAGGAAAGGGAGAAGCCAGCAGTTCCTGGACTGAGCTGTGTCCTGCCCATGGCTGCAAACAGGGCTGCAAACAGCACGATGCCATTGCCCAGGAACTCCAGGTTTGTACCAAGCCACCTGCAGGAGGAGGGGAGCACACCGCTGTTGCTGGGTGCCCTCTCCCTTTCTCCCAAAACATGATTACTTTACAGAACACTCGTGGAGCTGCTGGGCAGATTTGTACCTGTCAGCAACAGCTCCAGGGAAGCAAATTCGCTGGTTCTCATCCACTAGGAAATTGCTCTTTGAAATAAACCTCTGCTGGTCTTTGTGAGCACGGATCACACTGCTGCCTTGGAAGGTTTCTGAGATGTGGGAGTAGATGGGTGATCTGCTGGCAGCCTCCATGCGCCTCAGCTGGCAGGAGGTGCTGACATAGAAGTGCTGGTACAAGGGGAAAGGAAGGGACAGTCATTAGAAGGCTTGTGCCTCTACGGAGGTACTCCAGAGGAAATCTGGGAAGGCCTCAACAAGTGCAATAGTATGTACTATCCTCATGTTACAAAACTTATATGCATTTAGGAGATGCCCCTAAAAGATGAGGCAGTTTTCCTACCTCTGTTATGTCCTGTCCTTATTAGGAATAACCCTGTGGTTGGGGCAAAGGAGCCAGGGTGCTGTGAACCCACAAAACCTCTACACTCAAGTTTCTCCTGCAGCTGAGCCCTTTGCTCGATGGAGAACAGAGATGTACTTGCCCCTCCCTAATGCTCAGTCTTGCCTGGCAAACATGGATACATTAAAAAGTAGTGTAGGAATTCTGCTGGAAAGGAAAATGCTTTTGGTCTTCATGTGGTTCACACTAATGGAGGTGAGGGATATAGCCTAGATAGGATTTGTTTTAGACATCAGAAAAGCAAAAGCCTGTTTGTGAGGGCTCTGGGGTGCTTTGGAAGGCTGAGGTGATGTGGGAAAGGGACTGACATTACTCTTGTTCAGATGCAACTTGAGATGATGCAACTGATTTCTGCATGCCTTCACTCCTAAGAAATGGAGGGAGGCTTTCTGCAGGGCCATGGCTGTGCTGCTTTAGCCTCTCCTGTGTGTGTAGCTGTGAGCTCCTACCTGGAATGCTGCATAAAGAACAGTCAAGGGGACTATGGCCATTGCTGCCCATGGTGTAGCCACCACAATCACCAGGTAGATCTCCAGTAAGTTGAACAAGAATCCCAGCACAGACTTGAGCTTGTCAGGGATGACAGAATCAACAGCATCCATGTCTCTGGAGAAGCGGTTCAGCAGCTGTCCAGTGGGTGTTTGCTCAAAGAAGAGCATTGGGGATCTCATGACATTGCTCAGCAGGTGCAGGAAGAGCTGGTGTGAGGCTAACACACCCCCCAGCAGCACTGCTGCTGTGCAGGCAAACCTGCCAAGGGCTGTAAGAGAAAAGAAATTATTATTACTAGGTCTGAACAAACCCACCTTGGAGTTCTCCTTAGCAAGATGGCGGTTTCCAGTTACTCCTGTGAATGCTGTACCAGTGTGCATTCAGGAAGGTGCAACAGGAATTAAACCTCGCTTTAGCAGGAATTAAATCAAGCCTCAGAGTTGCAGGGTAAGGTGCCCTTTCTGTAGGGTAGTTACAGAGTGGACAAAGACCTTCTAAGCCAGCTTGATGGGGGGCATGGATTCAAAAACTTAAACATGCAGGACAAATTATTCATTCATCACAAAATAAGCTTGACTGGGATTACTTTAAATTGCTCAGTGATATTTTTTCTTTTTAAATAGAGTGAAGAATGGTGGCTATTTAAAAAGAAAAAGATAAAGAAATATAGAAGTCCACAAGTTTCTCTTCTTTTCTCTCTCTTTGATGTGACATAAGCCAAGATTTCATTCAGTGTAGCAGTGTGGGGGGCAACAATTCAGCATGGACAAGAGCTCCCACTTGAACTTTGATATGATTAATTTATACTGGAAGGATGAAAAGAGAGAAAAAAGAAACACCTTTAGGGTTGGGGCCAAAAGTCCAGGAAGCTGAAAGCCCAAGGGTATGCACTTGTTTATATTCTGAGAACACATCCTGGATATGGGACAGGGAGCTGGAAATACGGAGAATTAGGCGAGCAACTTCAACACACCTTGAACCACTCCTAAAGCACCAAAGCCTCCAAGTCTGAGCTCTGTGTGCTGCTGTGTCCCGTTGTGCACGGGGTCATCTGCCCAGAGGCTGAGCCAGTAGCCCCTGGAGAAGGCCACAGCCTGCTGGCAGGCGAAGGACAGGAGCACATACACACCCAGCGCCCGGCCTGCCGCCTGCAGGTAGGCTCCGTACACCCCAGCTCTGACCTGCAGAGACACGTGGGCAGAAAGAGGAGCAGAGGAGGCTGTTAGCTAAAAAAAAGGCAACTCTGAAGCAAGGAGTGATTTATAATGGGATTTCTCAGTGATATGTCACAGTCACAGCAACCGTGTTGATTCTTGTTTTGTTTTTCTCATGGATGAATAATGAAGGTGTAGTTAACAAAATGACTAATGAATGATTATTATCAATGGATGAATGTTGTACAATAGGCTCATGTTACTTCTGGAATACATGTAAGGCTTTCTTTATGTCAGGCAGTGGTTTTCCTGTGTGCTGGTGTGAGAAAGGACTGTCATGTTCACACTCGTGTGGGGGCCTGCTGATCAGGAGAGGTGAGGAGACCTCAGTCTGGCTAGTGCTGGGGTTCCATAAAGAAAAATCTGCCTCTTTTGGAGTTTCTGACTTCTTGCTCTCATTTCTTAGTATAATATGTCCTTGTCTCAGTTACAGGGCACGCTTGTACAGCTCAGCTGACTGCCCTGGCTGTGGTTTAGCTGAGGCAGGGAGCTGGCCTGCCATGGGTGTGTTATCCCCATGGAATGTGTCCTTGCCTCTACAGGAAGGTGCTGTGCTTACCCTGCCGTGCTGAGTTCTTTCTGCCTTGGTTAATCCTCCACTGGTGGCTGCAGCACGGGTGCAGTCTGGGCTCACAGGAATGGTCTCCCTTCCCACAGCAGATTTTACGGAATCACCACTTCATAAAGAAAACAAAAATCCTTTGAACTTTTAGCCACCCATCCACACTTAAATCCATGCCGATTTTGAGGGCTGCAGTTTTCAGGCTCCTCCAGAGTGTCCCCAGCCACAAGGACTGGGCTCTGTCAAGCCACTGAGGAACAGAGGCCTAAAGAATTCACTCTGAGGCTGGTTTGGGATCAGTCTGACCTTACAGCCCCACTGGGAAGTGATCAGCAACCAAATGTATCAAGGAGCCTGTACTTGAGCTTTGTACTGCCTCCTTGTGAAATACAGAAGAAATGTCAGTCAATTTCCACATTCAAGAGCAGGTATTTACCTATTATTGAGTTTTGCTTGTTTGCTCTTGTTATTTATTTACAGATCAATCCCAAACCTGTATCATACTCAGTAAGAGCCTCTATCTAGGCTTATATGGGCTTTTGGAGTAAATTCTTCAGTATCTGAGACTGCTTTAAGCTTACCTGAGGGGTTTCTCCTGAGATGGACCATTTCCAGTGGTGATAGTGCCTTTAGTGTCTCCTATAGCTGTGAAATAAAGGTATTTTCTATTAAAAGCTTTAGAATCCTGTTTTGTCCTATACAGCCTTTGAAAGACTGGTAATATATGGAGGAAAGATTAATTTAAAAAATTGTTTCTAAAGGTAGAAATATCAAGGTGAGGCTTGAAGAATAGCACATACAGTGAGTAATAGTTTACTACTTGATTATTGTCCACTAATAAGGATTCAAGAACCAGTTTTGAGGTGATGAGTCAGCTGATTTGACAGCCATATTTTTCCCCACACAGAGCAACACCTTACTGTGATTGGATCTCTGCTTTAAATGTCCATAATAAAACAGATGTAATATGAAGGGAACAATTGACTGATAGACCTAGGAAGAATGATTCCAACCCATCTGGGTTACCTGGAAAACCAGCAGGTGGCTTCTCTTCTGCAGTAACGTGTGAACGAAGAAAATCTGCAAAGGCTCCATTTCTCTGTAGAAGTTCTTGGTAGGAACCAGTTTCTGAGATCATTCCATCCACCAGAAAAACAATTTTGTCCACTTGAGGCAAAATGTTGATTGTGTGAGTCACCAGCACACGAGTCTGCTTGAATAAAGAGGGAGCAGTTACAATTGTTCTGCTGTCAGTACTGGTATCAGTATTTCAGGATCAAATTAAGGCCTCAAAAAATCATCGGCCTGAATGGAATTAAAGGGTATTTCCTCTTATTTACATTTCTGAGTGGTTTTGCACAGATGATTGGAGGAAAAGATGTAAGAAAAGTAAATTTTCCCTAAATAAATTGGCATATTCTGCATTTCTAACATACACTCAAGCCCTTTGAGTACACCTTATGTCTGATACATTGTTCTTAGGAAGTCATTCTGTTTCAATACAATAATTATATTCTGATACTTACAACCAATCTCATGGAGAGAAAGGTATTTATAATCATATATGTTTGTTTTAATTGGACTTTGTAATGTAAGAAATCGCCTTCTTCCTGTTTCCCTTCTATAATGTGAAACTGAATCAAGTGTTTCTAGGCAATTTATAGTATGAATCCAAAGGAGCTGCCCTAGAATTCCCTCTCATGTAACCATGTTTATTATCCAGATAGCTTGACAGCAGAGGAATATCAAGGAAAAACAAAACACAACCAGCACAAAAAGAATGGAGAAGTTTTTAAGTGATGAACATGTGGGTGATGAGAACTGTAAAGGTGCCACTGAACTATTCAAAAGGAGTGGGATTAGACATGATGGTGATAGAATTTGGAAGAGATCAGGCAGCTCCTCTGAACTGTGCTAGAAGTAAATCTCAAAAGGAGGGAAGGATGTCCACAGAAGACCAAAGAACTGTGAACTTGCTGGGAAAGTAAGGCTGGCACTAGGCATGTGGTTTGCATGAGGATAAAGACAGCCTTCCTCCTCCTAAATGAGATGCCCTGCAGGATCTGCAGATGCTGTGTGGCCTGCAGAGGTTCCCCAGTCCCCTGCTGCCACTGCAAAAAAGCGTTGGTGAGTTTGATAAACTGAGCAACCCACCCTACTGGAAACATTTGGGGGGCTCTGCTAATCAGAGACATTATGCAATTGTTTATAGTACAGGTTCATACACACCTTGTCCTTCAGTAAACCATTGGGCCCAAGAACATGTTCAAAAATGTGCTGCCCAACATGGGCATCAACAGCTGACAGGGGATCGTCGAGCAGGTAAATCGAAGCCTTCTGGTACATGGCCCGAGCAAGGTTCACTCTCTGCTTCTGCCCTCCAGACAGATTGATTCCCTGGAAAATATATTGACTCTGTCCATTTCAAAGCTACAGCATATTTTCCAACTGCTGACTTCCTTTCACACTGATGTTTTATGACTTCCTTATTTTTAAATCAGTGCACCTCCCTCCCTCGCTCCCTCCCTCCCAACACGGCTCTCGAACAACTCTTTCCTGCAAAAGAGCACCCAAGAATAACCTGGCTGTGTTGATTTTTCCCTTAAACATCTCTTATGTCCCTGCCTAGGCTGTCAGAAGGTGGGCTTAAATTAAATTAAATCATGTCCTAACTTTGCAGAAATTCCTGAGCACCTGCCTCTTGTGAGTTTAGTTTTTTTGTGTTTTCATCACAGCTCCCAAAGCTGTAGTTACTCAGGGGTAGATGTTTTAAGCAGGACACCTGAAGTTGTAGCTACTGAGGGAAAAGTTGGCCAAAACATAAACCCAAGGCAGTACCTTTTCTCCTATTTCACTCTTCTGCCCTGCAGGGAAGGTCTCCAAATCAGGGTGCAGTGCACAAGCCTCTGTCACTCTGTTGAACCAGGTTTCATCCATCTCTTTCCCAAACAGAATATTATCTTCCACTGAAGCATTTAGAACCCAAGCTTGCTGGGGGACATAAGCTGCAGTGTCCTATAGAAGTAGAAGAATGTTAGCAAGCTTCTCCATAAGCTCAACTTGACACTGTGAGAACCCATCCTTGAAGAAAAGCTCTCTCAGTTGTGGAAATCTGGAATGATCATCAGCACTGACAATTCTCAGAAGGCTTTGCAAAATATGAGTCTGCACTGTTATTACCTTACAGGGGAGTGAACAGAGGTGCAAGTACAGGATGCAATTTACCAGGATGACACTTCAGCTCACTGTCAGAGGGAGAAATAGAAGTGGATCTTTGAAGTATTGTTCCAGTTCATATTCACTAAGTTCAGGCTCATCTGAGAAATCTGCAGCGCCTTCAGATAACTAAATATGGACTGATACATACAGCCTGTGTTAAAATTCAGCAGTAGATGGGTTTTCCTCAGGTAACTGATGCTGTGGTTCATATCTTACAGCTCCTGAAAACAGCCTAATTAGAAGCAAATGCTGAGGGGAAAATTCACCTTCATGGTCACGCAGCCCTCTGTGGTCTCCAGTTCGCCCAGCACCGCTGCCAGCAGGGAGGACTTGCCAGCACCCACCTGGCCAACCACAGCCAGCAGAGAGCCCTGGGGCACACTGAGCTCTATGCTGGGGAAAAAGATCAGTCTCTTAGCACATTTTAGATACACTTTCTGAAAAGCAAATAATTGTACTTATTATCAAAATTCTTGCTAGTCAGATATGTATCGAGTAAATCCCCTAATTTCACCCCTTCAGACATCTCTAACCAGGAAATCTTCACCCACATCCCCATCTGAGTTGCATACCCAGATCCTCACTCTGGAGATAGGCTAGCCCAAAGCACTGGATGTAGAACACTCCTGAACATCAGAACTTTTCAAAGCTTTTCTTTTCTAAAATGTCAATTCCTTTTGCAATAAGCATGTAGTGATGTCATATATAATATCTGCATTCCAGCTGTTCTACTTTTTTGCCTTAAATCACTGTAATTTCATATTTGGCAAGAAAACTGTATAAAGAAAACAGTCCCCATATAATAAGGCAACATCTAGATACAGGCACCTTCCCATTTATGTGCTCCTCAACATAAAAGCAAAATTATGTTTTCTCTGATTTTATAATTTTCAGACTCCAACACTGAATATGAAGCAAACTCAGAAGCCTCTGGATATTCCACCCTGGTTTCACTTAGGCCCTCAGGAATTAGTTCATCCATCCCTCCACCCTGACCTACAGTATTGAGGGATGACTAAGGGTAAGTCTATACCTTCTAAGACAAGGAGAAGTTTCTTTGCTCCAGCAAAAAGTCCCATTTCTTATGGTGATACTTGCCTGTACTAAAACATGAAGAGAGACAGACCACTTGTAAATGTAGAGATAGCTACAGGAATGTCCCAATTTATGTGATTTTATGTTTCTGTGTGTATTTGTGTGACATAAAATCAACCTTTATTATGAAAAGAAGGGGTATATCACCAGATTAGATTTCATTGTTAGAAATAATGAGGCCAGAGAGATAAAGTGACAGTAAGGGGCAAATATTTTTCTCTTTGCTATGGTAGACACCCTGAGTAGAAGCTGAACAGTGGAAATTACTCCTCTTATAAGACAAAAGTGCTAACATAAAAGCTAACCACAGCCAGAAGTGTTTCTGCTTGACCTCTCAGGATTCAGTTCTTCCAGATTCAGAAAAGCTGCCAAACGGTTTAAGGAAACTTTGGCCTGAAATGAAGCAGCACACAGAAGAAAATAAGATTTAGAGTAGAAAGGGAGCAAAAACCCAAAGTGAAGACTCAGTTTGAAGACCCACTTAGAATATTAACTAGTGCTATGCTGCAGATGCTGTAGCTTAGATGGCCAAAGGCAGCTCTTCCTTATGTTACCTGCCTTTATTTCCACTTAGCTTAGCAAAACCTCCATATCCTTCCCTGTGCTTCTGGTTCAGTGAAATTGGCACTTTTTCATCCAATTCTTCCTGCAATCTTTCCAGTGATTGCTTCTGTACATGAAAATCTGTGACAGTCTTAGAGTGTAAGAGGGAAATGAATTTCCTAATTTCTTACTGAACACTGAAATGTTTTTTTCTCTAGCCTGGACCAGCAGGGTCTCCCCTATGGAGATTTTGTTCCACCTGTTCTGATGTCTGTGATTAAAAACAGAACTGGAAGCCCCTCTAAGATCTAATGGTGCTTGTGCTGAGTTACAAAAGACTTAGGAGTAATTCTTGTTGAATTACTATATTTACAATCTATATTTTGTCAATATAAAGGAGCCTTTCTGAAAAGCAATACCACAAGGTACCTTTAGCTGCAAGCCCTTGCACATCACCGTTTCACAGTGGCAATTAACTAGCTGATGTGCAGAGCCCTAAGAAACCCTACCTTTACCTGTTAATGAGGATATGTAAAAAACCCCTTATGGCCAAAGGAAGAGGAACAGGGCCTGCAGTTAACCTGGACAGCAGCGTTGATGGAGAAGGGCAGGAAGGAGTGGGCAGTGTTGAGGATGTTGATCAGTGTCAAGGACACAAAGGCCTTCTCAGCATCCAGCACATGTGTGTTGTCCACCAGGGTGTAGACAGCAAACATGACAAATGTGATCTGAAAGGGAGCAAAGGACAAGCAAACCACTTGCTTCAGAATGGTTCAAGGGTGACAGGCCCTTCAAGACTCTGGGACTCATTTGGTTAAATCCAGGCTACCCTCTCTTGGTGCCTGTCCTGCAGGTACCATAGGCAAAGGTCTGGCATGTTGGTGACAGAACTACTTTTGATCACTGGATGCTTGTTCTGCTTTAAGGAGGTTTTGGTGCAGCAGCCACAGCAACTCCTGTGACCTCCAGGCAGATATAATCTTTAGCTGTCCATAGGAAAAATCTGTCCAGGCAGGAGTACAAAGGAAAAGGGAAGTAACAGCCTGTGTTTTATGTAGGAAGGTGATCCACTCACCAGGAAAGTTGATGAATGGAAAGAAACCAGGGATGCTGAGAAGAGAATCTGAGATCTTTTTAAGGCCTGAAGTTCTTGTTTTCGGATTCCAAGTACTTTCTCCATGAAGGTTTTCTCCCAGCCATACAGTTTGATTACTTTAATGTTACTGAGAATTTCATTGGTGAGTTTGGCCCTCTCATCCTTATGTTTCATCTGGGCTTCCTGTAATAAATATTTGAGTTTTATCATTTAATAGGTTGAATGTTTAATGGTGCAATTATTCTGAAGAAAAATACCTTATTCCTGCCTCCAAGTTCTGAATAAATTTCCCTGCAGTTGAGCTGTGTATACTGTTTTGCTTATGACTCTTCTAAGCTGGGAAATATTTTACTTTTCATCTTCAGAGCTTTATTTTTACTGGCAATACATAAAAACAACAGAAAAGTAGGGCAAACATAGTAAAAAGGCTGAACATGGAAAAAATTACTCTAAATTTCAAGAAATGTTGCAGGCTTCAAATCCTCCTACGTTACTTCAGACAGTCATGGTAAGCATGAATAAATATAAGTAATCACATAACTCAGTAAACCACTTCATTTTTATGAAGCAAAATGTACCTGAAACTGACTCCTCTTCTTGGTGATCACAAAATTCAGAGGCAAAAGAAATAGAAATACAGCAACTGCAGTCAAGGCAGATGGCCCTAGAAGCTGCCAGGAGAGAAAAGAGAAGGAACTTCTGGTGATGACTAGGCAAGACTGCTTTTCATTCCCTTGCTTACCTTCCCTCTTATTTGAACTTGTGCACAACATGCCTCTGTCTAAGCCTTTACTGCAGTCTTGCCTTTGCCTTTCCAGGGAGTTGTGCTCCTAAGCCCTGTGGATTATTAACTCTCCAAGCCGGATAAGTCCTGTCATCAGGCTGTGCTGAATTTATTCGCTCCCTTGTTAGGAACTAGATCGGTGCTGAAGGCGATCCAGAGGCACGCTGGCAATTCAAGCCATTCCCGGCTCTTCTCCTCCGTCCCTGGATGCGTTCAGAAGGACATCTTGTGGCTGCCCTGAGTAAGTGACCCCAGACAACACCAGGTTTTCCTTCAAAACAAACCCAAACCTTCAACCAAGTATTCTTGTAGCATAAATGGCCCAGCTCGTCTGCATGAGATGAAATGGTGGCATTATCCTGTGCCGTTATCTTGGGACAGCTCTTGGATCCCAGGGTTCATAACAATTATGTATTAACAGTTGTTTTTTATGGGTTAGTTACATCTCCCTAGGGACGGCTGGAGAGGGGACTAACACATAGAGTTACAGGTATTGTCTGCACAAATGGTCTGTGAACACCAGCAAATAAAATGTAATTATGCTCCAACTACATTGTACGTGTCAATGTCATTAGAAAAGGGATGATGACTTCACAACAGTCTGTACCAGGGCTACTGATTTTCACAGTCACAGCATCCTGTCAGGCATGAGGCACAGTCTATCCTGGGTAGTAAAGGAAGGCCTCAGAGGCCTCTGGAAAGGTCCTGTGAATCACCTGTCTCTATACTGCTCATGCTTCCATTGGCCAAGAATAGGGACTAAACAACAGGGCTCCGTACTGCTGCGAAAATACCATACATCGATTAAAAACTGATCTTTTAGATCACCATCCATTATTTATAATTCAGGTTTTGCTCTCTCCTTGCTGAATTCCTTGGTATCTATGAAATTCAAAGTACCCAATACTCTTTCTGAATGGCATGTAACTTTGCTTCAAGCTCTTTCACTGATCTGGTGGTAATCAGGCTTCAGGATGAAGTATGTCAAGTTGCTATTTCAGACCATTCCCCATTATGTTCTGGGACTGTGCCAAGGAGCTGGAACTGGACTTTCAGCCTGCACTGGGCCACCACCTTTTGGTTGTAAAGAGAGGTGATAGGAAAATCTGAAGCAGAAGTTTATCAGTCAACTCACAATAACCATACTCACTCTCCTAAAAGGGACTGAATGCTGAATACATAGGTGAGAAGATGAACTGAAGGATCAAACAAGGATTCTGTATCAATAAAACTATCTTTCAGAAAGAAAAGTGAATCCACCATGCTACAGAGGTAAGAAAAATATGGCAATTTCATGTAATTCAAACTAGTAAGTATAATTTTGAAACCTCATTTTTCCTTTGATATTTAGAATAGAAAGGGATTGATAAATACTGTCGTATATTACCTGCCACAAGAAGACAAAGCAGATGATAATCCGAATAGGAGCCAGCCAGGTCCCATTAAAATAGATAATCAGATCCATTAGCTTTTGTACATCAACAGATACCAGATTAACAATTTCACCTGTGGTTGCTGCTTTCCTTGAGGCATTTGACATAACCAGGATCTAGATAGGGCAGAAAAGAAAGAAAAGACATTATCAAACAATGGCTTTGGTCCAAAAGTCAAACGACATTCTTTTCCTCACAGAGAACAAAGAGAGTGAGAAAAATATTAAATCCCAGGTATTGACCATGCTGCTACCTGGGCCATGTGACTTCACTTAAAGAGGAAGCATTTACTCCTTTTCCCCAGCCATCATCTACAGCATAAGGTGATTTTTGCTCTTTCCTTTTCTTGGCTTTTCCTTCATAGGGAAGCTCTAAAAAATGTACCTGCCATGTACTGCTCAGAGATGAATATAGCACAGCTACATCCTAAAACTAGTTTCTAATGACATTTCCCCTGATATTGCTATGGACAATGTACATCATTACTGCTAAGGTAGGGCTAGAATAAAAGCAAAGCTAAAAAAGGAGCTGCAGCCTCACCTTCCTGTACACAAGGCCTGTTAGTGCAGTTCTCAGCCTCAGCCCCAGAACAAGGCACATGTACATGTAGCGCTGCTCAAACAGAGTCTGGAGACAGCCCAGCAGGAACATGCTGAAGGCATAGAAGTAGCCAAGCCAGCTTGGGGCTGCCTGATCTTCAATGAATTTCAGGAAAAGGCTGCAAGACAGGAGCCAAATGTTGCTGAATCCACACAGTACTGATGAAATATCAGAGACACAAAAATAAACTGGCAGAAATACCAGTGATTTTTCTGTATTCTCTCTGGCTGAGGTTTATCAGTGAATAGCAGAAGAACTGGAACGTATAACACCCTGATTTTTGAAATCTAGCCACTCATAGTTTTGAAGCAATCTCTCATCTCAGCATCCTCTGTGGGCAGACCTCATTTTCAGCGTTAGCAATGGCTCCTGATTTTCATGAATTTGTCACAAATATGCAAAGTGGTAGCTGTAATCTAAGAGAGTCATTGACATTTCCAGAACTTCTCCTAATCTTAATGACTAAGAAAGGATTTTGCCCATGAAAATATAACGTAATGCAGGCTGGTGTTTTACCAACAGAACCCACAAAGCATTTTATCAACTAACAAAGCTATTTAAGATGTGTAGGATGTACAGCTGTGCTCTTTATTAGCCAGGGAACATAGAGCCTTAAGACTACAGGAAATAGCAAGAGATGTGATATACAGAACCATCAAATAACTCCTGTTCTAGTGACGTTGTCAAATGGCTTGGTGCATCCTGTCCTTCCCACTGCTGGAGCAGAGCAGTGCATACAGTGTGCACAGCTTCACACAGTGGCTTTGTGTCTTTTCCTCCTGACTTGACAGTGGGTTTAGCACAAATGACACCTGAGCTCCCTTCATCAGCAAGAGAAAATTTCAAAAGGTCATTGTTTGTATGTCTGTGGGTGCTGACATACCCATCTCTGAGCTCATGCACACAGCAATCTTGTACATGTGACAGAAATACATCTTAAATGTGCACATACCTCAATACCTTCGGTGTGGAGAACAAGAAGACATCACAGATAACTAAGCAGACAGTGCTGAGAAGGAAGTAAGTTCCAAACATCCTCCAAAACATTCTCAGTAAGGGCCTGCTCTGACTGTGCTTTGATTGTAATAGAGCCTCTGTCTCTTCAGCTTCTGCTATACCAGTTTCAGTTTTCTGACCCTTTTTAAATGTGGCAGACTCCATTTTCCTGAAGGAAGAAACAATGAGAAAGTTACCTAAAACCTGGAGAAAGCTTGAGAATTTTATATCTTCAAAAAATCACTGAATATCTCACACTGGGTCTCAAACCATGTCCAGTATAAATGCTCATCAAAAACTGACCCTTCTCACAGGAAGTTAGGTCTGTGCTTCCAGGAGTGGAGGGATGTTCTCCAGCAGATTTTAACACTTAAAATCAGATTTTGCACAAAGGGACTCACACAACAGTACCTGTGAGTGTATTTGCTTAGATCATCTAGAACTGCCCAGCTGAGCCCATGATGTGCTCTTCAGATCAAATACTCACTGCTGGGTTCTGCTATGACACTTCTTCCACTCTCTTTCTGCCCAGGCAACAATTTCTTCAGAGGAGTCCTGTTTCCTCACTGGCCACAAGTCATCCTCCCCCAAGGCCTGCTGAGAGCCCTTCCAGAGGAGCCTGGAGGACACAGACAGCAGTCAGGGGAGCATAGCAGGATCTGTGCTGTGTGTGACTCTTTCAGAACACAGGGGCATCAAGGCAGTGCAGCACAGAGAGCACACAGCACTGACATCACAACACCACTCAGGACTGTCCTGTCCCACAAGAAACATGAATGTCAGAACAGCAGCTTTGCTTTGAATCCCTAGGCTATCTTCTGTCAGCACAATGGGGGTTTGCAAGTCAGCCCGAATTTCTAGTCCATACTGAGAGTCTTGGGTAGTGGAGTAGAAAGTTCAGTTTAACTTTCTCTGGGCTCCACGAAAGGCAGATGAGACCAAGGTCTGGCAGGCAGAGAGGGCTGTGGTTGGTGTACTGTGATCTTTTGAGATTTATGAGATCTATTTCAAGATTGGGAGGGCACTGGAGGGGTAGTTGGGAGGCAGAAGAGAATTATCTAGAATCACAAATTTGCATTTTAAACTATTTTGAGAAAAGTAAATTAAATTTTTATAATTTGATCTTGTGGGAATACCTCACAAGAGAAATAATTTAAAGAAATAATTTAAATCTTCACTCCATAAGCTAACTCAGGGCTGAGATATTTCCCACTGGCTGCCACCTACACCCTCTCTGATCTCTGATGCTGCTGCTTTTTTCTGCTATTGTAGCACAACCACATTTTCTGTTTTCTTACCCAGAGAACCACCAGTATGTGATTTTGGAAAGAAAAGAGCTGCTGGCTTCTGGGCACTGATTCTGATGGGAGAGAAAACACGTGTGATATTTATATAGAAAAGGAAGAAAGGGCATGTGTCAGATGAATATAGTTCCCTTCTGTGCTTCCCCAGGAAAAGCAATCAGAGTTATCCCCCTTCCCATTCATTGAACCAGAGTAAGTGTATTGTGCAGGCTCAATGGGATTGGAAGATTTTTTGGAATTTGACTTTGCATAATGTCTCGGAAGAACAAAGAATATAATTCTTCATACCCAAAGACATTTATTTTCTTAAGCACAGAGCTCTTCCATACTCAATATCACCAACAGAGTACTGCAGCACAGGAGAGCAGCACCAGGGGAAGCAATAGAAGCCCTATCCACTGCTTTCAGTGACAAGACACATGAGTATGGATAGGCTTTTAGTTTTGAAAAGCTTACATAGAGAGACAGAGCACTGTTATCCCAAGTTCTGCCAGTTATCTTTTAAAACTGTCAGCTTTTTTTACAGAATGATGCATCTTACATCACCCAGATACTCATGTGCCTGTGTATCCCCATATATTTAATATCCTGTTTCAGCAATGAGGCAAAACATTAGGAAAAGCCACCTTATACTTACAAGACTGTTGTCAGCTTTAGAGAAGAAGGGAGGGTGATCAACTAAGCAGAATAACACAAGTTCTCCTAGCACCAGGCCAGCATAAAGGCAAGTTGTAACATGGTAGAAATGGTCTTCCAGGAAGCCCTAAGGAACAGAACACTGGTGAAAATGAGGTAAGAACCTTCATGTTTAACCAGCAGAGAAAGAGCTTCTCATGTTCTACCTCTGCAAATAAACATCCGCCACAAATATAAAGTGTCGTGAACCATTTTTCTCAAAACATATTTTAAAAGAGGAATTTGATTCTCCCCCTTGCAGTCAATGAGTCAAAACCAGCCCCGCTGTTTAGAGACTTTGTAGTCTGCACATTAAAGGTATGTGATCTCACTTACTCTTTCCAGGACATGCTGAATTTTGGAAGTAAACATCACAAGTGCAGCCACAAATGAGAGCAGCCAGTAAATCAGTAGGACCCCTGACGACTGGATGCCCATCATTCTTTCTGCTTGGGTAAGGAACAAGGCAAGGACCTGTGAGGAAGTACAAATTTGTCCAAATAAATACCTGGTAATGGAATGCTAAACACTGTTATCAAATTAATGAATACAATAGAGAAAAATCAGTTAGCTTCTTGCCCAAACATTTCAAGATGTTCAGAGCTGCAGTACTGTTCCTAAGAGGCTAACACTGAAAAGCTTTGTGTGCAGTTTTGCACTCAAGAATGTCTACAGAGAAGGCAAGCAATAAAATCACAATTGGGCCAACAGGCTGGAAGGACTGAGGTTATGAAGGTGCATGACAGAAGGGGAGAATAGGCACTGATTTATTGAACAGAAATTGCATTTCGTTCTAAACCATATTAAATCACATACTGTGGGTATGAGAAATGAAATCTTGTCTCATTTTTGTGAGATGTCTTTCTAAACCTTATTGAAACCTCAGCTGCTGCCAGGTGTGCTCTACCCACAGGGTCTGCCCCAACTCCATCCCCCTGATGTGTCACACAGCAAAGAGGCACAACGTGCATCCCCAGCCTTCTACTCCCCACCAGCCAAATTTGTGCTCAGAGACAGCAAGAACCATGGGAAAGACAAGCTCTGTCCCAGGAGGGCCAAGCTTGGCCATCTGCAGACAATCAAGGGAGGAATTACCATTGTGATTCCCACCACAGCAGGGCTAATCAACAGTGCTGGGGTCCGTGGGATTCCTTGGCTTTTCTCCCACACCATGAAGAAGACGTTAGAAAAACACAGTATTACCAGGATGAATCCCAGGACCTGGGGCAGAGACAGAAAACACACACTGGAATGAACTGAAATACTGGGATAATCTACCAAACTGAATGATCCAAGCTGCCTGGGCAGTAGGACTGGAGGGGTGGAAGATCAAGTTTGGGTCACAGAATGTTATGGGAAGTGTCAGGGAATCAAATGGAAATACAGGGGAGAAGATTTTATGACATATCTTCCTAAAACTTTACTTGATTTATACTGACCTGAGCTGGTAAATGTAAAAAAACCTCACAGAGATGGATCACCAGGAAAGAATTAATAATTTAAGAAAGTTAAGCTCTGCATCAAAGTTGAGATAACTTTAGGGCCAAACCCTGTGCTTTACCCTTACCATTTTGGCTTTGAAGATGTGGGA
Source organism: Hypocryptadius cinnamomeus (assembly GCA_013400635.1). NCBI lineage: Eukaryota > Metazoa > Chordata > Aves > Passeriformes > Zosteropidae > Hypocryptadius > Hypocryptadius cinnamomeus. The sequence continues at coordinate 68,480 of VYZP01000517.1, forward strand.
CATTCTGATGTAGCCTTTGTTTCTGTGCCGAAGGTACCAGTAATAGAAAGGAAAACAGATCCAAAGATAGGCACAAGGGATGCAGGCAATGATGGAGCTCTCGAAGCACCAGGTCACTCCTGGGATGTTTGTAGGCCATGTCTGGTTCCAGCCCTGAAACAGAAACAATGCAGAAGTGAAGGACATGATGCAGAGCAAGGCTGGGGACAGGAATCCCATGACAGAAAGAGGAAGGAGATAATGACTTGCAAACTATTAGAGGAGTTTATCAGCTTTGGGGACGGAAACCTACGCGAGTCCGGACTGCTGGACTCACTAGAGCCCTTTTAAAGGTATCTCTGTAGTGGGTCCGGGTTGAGTCCTCACTCGCATCAGCACATTTACTGTAGCTGAGCGGTCTGTTCGGCGTTCGGCTGAACACCGTCCCGGGGAGGCAAAGTCCGCTCCGCAGCCGCCCCTGACGGAAAGAGCCGTCCTCATGGCGGAGTGTGGGCCGCGTCCCCTCGGTGCCGCACCCGCTCCGGCCCCGCGGGGCTCGGGGGCCGCCTGGTGCCGCGGCCTCATCCCTTCATCCCTTCATCCCCTCATCCCCTCATCCCCTCATCCCCTCATGATTCACTCACCCGGGGCGCGGCGGGGCCGTCCCGGGGCCCGCACAGCGCAGTGCCCGCACCCATGGGCGCTCCGCCCGGGACCCTCGGCCCGGGACTCTCGGCCGCTGCCCGGCGTCGTTTCCTCGCTGGGCAGAGCTCCGGTGCCGCCGGGCGTGGGAGCGGCTGCTCAGAGCCCCGTCCGGCCGCGTTCGGCCCCGTCCCGCTGCGGTCAAAGTCCGGCCGCGGCCGCGGCGGCTGCAGCAGCGCACTCCCGGAGCCCCCGGGATTGCCGCTTATAGGAGCTCTCTAAGCACAGACACAGAGTTTATTTCAGAAAGGATTATGTTTATTCTTTCCACAAATTCAGCGCGCCAAGGGGGTAACAGCAATATTTTTCAATACAGTGAAATTTACATGAACACGCCCATCTAAGACATATCCTCCACCTACCTGGTGCATATTTATATAAATGACATATAACTTTACGCAGTGCTTGAAACAGAAAGTTCTTTTCTTTATTGAAAAGAACTTATTTTGTCGAAGTGACCTGGCACCAACTACGCCTACNTGCGGGCGGTGGCGGCGGTGAGGGGATGCGGCCCCGGGTGGCGGCCGCGCTGCTCTGCGCGCTGTGCTGCGCCCTGGCGCGGGGCTCCGAGGATATCGTCGTGGGCTGCGGCGGCTTCGTCAAGTCCGACGTGGAGATCAACTACTCCCTGATAGAGGTGGGCGCCGCCGCCCCGCCTGCCACCGGCCCCGGTTGCCTGCCGGGCGTGCCGAGCGCTGCCGCCCGGGCCGCGGTCACAGGTGGCGGTGGAGCTGCTGCTCTTCGTCAGCCTGGCACTCTGCAGCCTGCTTGCCATAAACCGTGTCCTGCTGCCCCCTGGCACGGCAGCTGCTGCTGTGTTACAGCACTGGGTTAGAAAGTGCCTGGTTCCAGCGCTTCTCGCCTTTTAAAAAAATATCATTGTATCTGTTTTGTTTGTTTCTTTTAGATTAAGTTATATACAAAACATGGTACTCTGAAATACCAGACAGACTGTGCTCCGAACAATGGGTATTTCATGATTCCCCTCTATGACAAGGTAAGACACAAATACCTGCGCTGTCCCCTCTGTGCTGGAGGCAGCAGCTGCCTCCTCCTTGATCTGCCGGCAGATTAAATCTCAAAGCAACCCCTACCCATGAAACATTTGAATCAGTACATCACTTAGTTTGGTTTGAATGAAAGTTTCAACTGTTTCTTTTTGTAATGCAACGACTTCGTTTCCCAGTGCTAATTATGAAGAGAAAAGCCAGCCAACTGTGGCTGCAGTGTTACGTTTGTGCTGTTTATTGGAATGACTGCAGCATTGGGAGCCCGAATTCCTGCCAGCAGCTGTGTGCTGTAGCTGTACAAATACTGCACAAAAAGTACAGGCTCCTACAGAGTACAGATAAAGCTTTCAGATTTTTTTGCCTATAGAAATGCAAATAAATGTATATGAGAAGGTGTTTTGGTATGACTGAATTGAAAATAACCTGAATGGTTAATTGCAGATATTAAAAGTGTTTTGTGGAAATAATGATCCAGGAAACTCAGAATGTATCAGTAATTTGATGTCTGTTTAGACTGGAAAGGTGTTTACATTCAAATTAAATTAAATGCAAGCTACTCTTAGATGGCCAAGGTGTTTTGCTCTTTTAAGGAGCTAGTTAACTTAGGGTTCAGAAGTAGAAACACAAAATGGTTTGGGTTGGAAGGTACCTTTAAAGGTCATCTAGTCCAGCCACCAAATAATTCCTTCCCTTCCCAATCTAAGTATTTTTTTTTAACATGCTTTCTGATCCTGGTGATTTCATTCTTAGGCCTTTGAGCCTTTCCAGGGATGAACTTCAGGATATGTGTGGCAGAACATATGTGGTGCTCTCTGATACAGAGAGGATCCCTGTATGGATTAATACCCTTTTGGATCAGAGCTTTTAAAAGGATTGGAATTTTGTTATCCCATGTTTGGGCAGAATGGTCGAGTACGACCCAGTGGAAATATCAAAGACTGGTTTAGATCCTATCTCTTGGGGCAGGTGGAGGTAGATTTGAACACTGATTTTCTGGAGGTAGATTTTCTAGCACTGAGCTGTGTGACTGTGAGCCAGGTTTGTGCTGGAAGCAGGATAAACATGGTGATACTTAATTTCTGCTCTTGGCTGGATGTGAGCCCAGCATCCCAGCCTGTCTGGGTAGATATGGCTGCTGCCTTGAACAGAGAGTCATAAGCAGGAGGAAAGGAGAATGGTGGATATTGATGCACTTGATGCTTGTGTTCTGACTTTCTTTCTCATTTGTTAGCTAAATTAAATTTAGATCAATGAAGACAGTTATTGCTTTTTATTTTTTAGGGGGATTTCATCCTTAAAATTGAGCCTCCCCTAGGGTGGAGTTTTGGTAAGTGGTTGTATGTCTTCTTACAATAGGACACTGTATCTGCAGTGTGGGACTTATCTCTAACTTGCAGCTGGCAGAGAAAATTGAGCACTTTTCCAAACCTATAAACCATACTGCAAGGTTTAATAACTGACATGTACTTACTGTACCAGGGAAAAGTAAAGCTGGGTGGTAGACACTGACAAAGTAACCCTTGAACTGATTTGAAGGAATGTGGGCTTTTGACAAAAATGCAGTGGGAGGAGAGAAAGAAGATTTTCAGAATCAGGATTTGGGGATTCTTTACCTTTGCTGAAGAAAGGCTTCCAGAGCAATGCTTGCCATGCTTGAATGAATACCTTTCTGTGGCAGTTGTGTAAAGCTGAAGCAGAGTTTCTTTGTGGTTGCTCTCTCACTAACTATCATGCTGTTTCATCTTCTTCTCTTCCAGAACCAACCAGTGTAGACATCCATGTGGATGGCATTAATGACATTTGCACAAAGGGAGGTGATATTAACTTTGTGTTCACAGGATTTTCTGTGAACGGAAAGGTTAGACTCCTTTATCTTTATTTTTTCCACCTTATGCTAATTCAACCTTCATAAAAACATTCAAATTCAGCTCTACACGTTATTTTCATTCATTTATACTTCTGCTTTGTTTTATTTTGACAGGTTCTCAGCAAAGGTCAGACATTAGGTCCTGCTGGAGTTCAGGTTGTACTGAGAAATGCTGGCAGTGACATAAACATACAAGCAACTATTACACAACCTGGAGGAAAGTGAGTGTGGGTGGTGCATATTTAATTCATCTGTTCATTTGCACGAGATCCTTTCAATTCTGCCATACTGACTGGGACTGTAAGAGTTCTGAAGTATTTTTTCTAATATGTGAATAGAGTCTGAATTGTTTTTCTGTGAACAGATGTTTGTGGCTGTTTCTGAAGAGACATAATCCCTTTCTTGCCTTGCAGGTTTGCTTTCTTTAAAGTGCTTCCTGGCGAGTATGAAATCTTTGCATCGCATCCTACCTGGATGTTGAAAGAGGTTAGAACCTACAGAAGTTCTGGTTTGCCTGGTTAGAGAGGATGGATCTGCTAGACCTTGTCTGGATCAGTTAGTGTGAGGCAGGGGCCTTGTGGGTGGACAGGGTTACTGGAGTTTTTCTACATCTAATTCAGGTAGTCAAGAAACTGCCTCGTACAGACCCAGTTTGGAGCTAGTGAAGCCAGCCAGGGAAGGACAAAATGAGCTTTTGCTTTTGATTTCCATCTTCTAGCCTGTACGTTTTGCAAGACTATTGTAGCTCAAATCCTTCCCTCCCAGACTGCTTGTTTTTTGAGGAGCTCTGATATCCTGACCATTTCTTAAATCAGTGAAGCAGGAAAAATAGTTTTAGAAAGTATCTTTGCTTTAGTGTCTTAGTGTCTTGAGTAGCCTGGAGACCCTCTTTGAGTTCTGCTGCTCTGGCTTCCATTCCTGTTGTTGCATGTGCAGTCTCTGATTGATTTTAGATGCTGTAAATGAGACCTGATGCCTGCTTTTGATGAAAATGTTTGTTTCTGTGTTTCAGTCGAAGACAGTGGTGCGGGTGACAAGTTCCAATGCTTATGCTGCCAGCCCCCTGATTGTTGCAGGCTACAATGTCTCTGGGTCTGTGAGGAGTGATGGAGAACCCATGAAAGGGGTCATGTTTCTCCTTTTCTCTTCTTCAGTCTCTAAAGAGGTAATGGTTGATCAGTACCTTTTCAATATGGGTATGGCTATAAATAAGAATAAAATAGCTTCTAAATTCATAATGCCCTGATACTCATCTGTCCTTCACTGGCTTGTACAATCCCTTAAACTGTATTTTTGTGTTTGGTTCTTTTGTGTGATTTCTTTTTTTTTTTTTCCTTAACAAGGCCCTTGTAATCCAATGGGACCTCTGTGGAATTATTTCATAATTCACTGTACAGTAGCGGTAATTTGTCTTCAGCATGACATCTTTATTACTCTTTGCCCTTTTGATGGGAAGACAAAGTTCCACAGCTTCTATTGCCACCTTACAAATGCATTAAGAGATGAGTGTGAAACATTTGGTCATGTAGAGCTGAGCTTTGTTCTGCAATGTTAACCCTGTCCACAGAACTGAAGTCACTTAAGACACATGGTACAGTTTTGGGGATGTTGAATTTCCCAGTGTTCTGTTCTTGTTACCATAAAGTTGATTATTTGCTGGTTTTCTCTGTTTTACCTGCACATGAATTTTAAGCCATGTCATCAAATTTTGCCTCTAAAATGGTTTTATACTTCCCATCAGTCATTCACAGTTGAGTATTTTGAACCCTCCTGTATCCCTTTTCCCCCCCAATTACTTTCTGTGTTCTTCTTTGACACAAAAAGTTGTATTGCATGTATTACTACAGGATGTTGTGGGCTGCAGTATTTCTCCTGTGGATGGGTTCCAATCAAGAGATGAGTCTTTATCCTATTTGTGCAATGTTGTATCAAAAGAAGATGGATCTTTCAGCTTTCTTTCTCTGCCAAGTGGGAAATACACTGTGGTAAGTGGCTAGAAATTCATTGCTTTTCTATTGAGTGGGTTGTTAACTTTCATTTTCTAAACCGGTGTGTGCTATTGCCATCTCCTCTCCTTTAAGCTGTTTCCTTTTTTTCCCATTCTCTTTCTTACATCTGGATGTCATGGGAGCATGTTCTCTGTTCACTGCCTGGAGTGATGGTCCTGCATTCTCAGTCTGTGCTCTACAAATGGGATTCAGGCTTCTCTCATTCCTTTAATCCTTCTAGCAATCATAGAGTCTCCTATCTGTAAGCTCTTGCACATCCAAGTATGCTGTATTATGACTAAGGGGTTACTTCTCCATACTTTCTGATAATTTAATGGTTTCCTTCAGTCTTGAAATATTGCCCATGTTTGTGTCTCCATGCCTCTGAGTAATTTTTTCCAGGAGGTTTGCAGCTCATTTGGCCCTTGGTAGAGGTGTCTGATGGCAATGAGAACATGGAAAATGGTAGAGGAAAACCATTCTGTCATCACAGCCTAGGAGTCAAAGCCCTGTGTCTTCTTTCAGATACCATTCTACAGGGGAGAGAGAATCACCTTTGATGTCGCTCCATCTAGATTGGACTTCCTTGTAGAGCATGACAGTTTACAGATTGAGGTAAGGCCTGCAGAAGGAATAATCCTTTTGTGCCACTCATTCCTGTAAAAGCCTAACTGATTTTAGCAGAAAGCAGCTGAATTGTGGAAAAACTTCTTTGTAAGAAGTTGAAGGCACTTTTTTATGCACGGCAGGTAGAAGAGTTTCTAGTACTGTGCTGTTTTTCTGTACATCAGTCCCTTTTACTGGGAAGAAGCAAAATAGGGCAGAGCTGTCTGCTATGTTCACTTTCATGTCAGTGTTGCAAACAGGCAGCAGTCTTCCAGGTTGCCTGTATTTCCTTGTTGAGATTGTCACATCTCTGGAGAAGGGCTTGTAGGTTTTTCTGGTTTGCAAAGTGCCTTGTGTAATGGCATTATGATCTGTGACTGTGGTCCTCTGAGCTGTACAGTGCAGATAAATTGAGAAATGTGTGTTTTGTACTTAGGGGAACAGTTTGCCTGGAGATCAGTTTGTACTTTCACAGTGATTATCCTGGTACATTTTTTTCCTAGAGCTGTAAATAAGTTTCCTTTATATGTGTGTGGGGAGAAAACGGTGTTGATTGCTGTAGGTGTGTGTTTGCATTTCCTGAGTAAAGACTGATGTTAATTTTTTCCCATTTCAGCCTGTTTTCCATGTGATGGGTTTCTCTGTCACAGGCAGGGTGTTGAATGGTCCTGAAGGAGAAGGAGTTGCTGATGCCACTGTGACTCTGAACAATCAAATTAAAGGTATGCAGTGCTCTTGATCTTTGTTGCTACAGGGAAGCCTTTCTGAAACTCAAGTACAGGACTAGTGTATGTGTGGAATTAACCCTTTAGGATAATACATGGCTTTTGTTGCAATTTATTTGAAATATTAAAGTGGATTTCATGCAGTTGATGAATTTTGCATTTTCTGGTTTAGATGAGAGCATTAAATATTCATTTGCTTGGCAGTTGAAAATTTCTTAATTGCTTTCAACCATATGCCAGATTGTACTTTGAAATACAGTGAAAAAGCATAAAACTATTTGTTGTGTAATATGAATTAAAAATAGCCTAAAGCAGTGCATGTCCTCTGGATCTGTTGATACATAAGGTTAACATATGCTCTGTTTTTTAACTTTTGTTATTTGTTACAGTGAAGACAAAAGCTGATGGCTCTTTCCGCCTTGAGAACATAACAACAGGTACATACACAATTCATGCCAGGAAAGAGCACCTGTTTTTTGATACTATTACTGTGAAGATTGCACCAAATACACCTCAGCTGGCAAACATCATTGCAACAGGGTAAGGACTGGTGTCAGGTTGAAAATGCAGTTTGATGTGTGGATGAGGCTGTGAAAATGGGTGATCCTTTCCCATGCTGTGCCCAGACTTGAGTTGTCAGGAGCTAAATGTTGCTGAAGAAATTAAAGGTAAATAGGGCAGCATGAGTGCATGTTTTGTGCACAGTATTTTGCTCAGTAATAATTCAGGTTTAGAGCATCCTCTTAATAAGCTCTCCCTTGCAAGTGAAGACAGTAAGGTATGGGTAAATTAAGAATTTTAGAATGGTATGTGAACCAAGAAAGCAACAGAGAAGCTTTCTGCCACTTCACTCTTGCACAGAAGGAGGGTATCTGGAGTCACACAGCTGTCTGGTGCAGTGTTTTACCAAACCTCTGCATTTTGCTGCTCACTCTCAAGGTCATTGTTGCCTTACCTGAATTGTCTTTTTTCTTGTTTGATGCCTTGACTGTGAGTGTGAGGCTGTGCAGTGGTGGGAGATATAGTGTGAGCTGAGGAAGATGAAAGGGCTGTGGTTCTGTGTCCAGGACTTCAGAGGAGGAAATAGTGGCAGTGTTCTGGAGAAGGGAAAACTTGGAATTTACAGAGTCAAATAGCTGTCAGCTTGTACAGACTTAGCCAGCCAATTAGAAAAAACCCTGTGTGCTGCTAAATGATGGGGTACAATTTATTCAGTAACTAAATATGTTGTGCTGTTGAAGGCAATGAACAAAACTTACCAGCTTCTAATTTGTCATCTTGTCTTGTGCTTTCACAAGTGTAGGTGTGCCAAGGTTGTGTTCCAGTGGATTACCTATCATATTTAAAGTTTTTGACACAAAACGTTTGAAACTATTTAAAACCTGAGGGGAGAAATCTGCTGCCTGCCTAGCACAAAACCCTAAATCTGTTGCCTCCTTAGCACAAAAAAGAAAAAAAAAAAAAGGAAAAAGGCTTGAAATGATTGGGTTGGTGGCAGGGAAGAGTGAAGCAAGTTGCTTGCAAATCTCTCAGGAGAAATCCTTTCCAATTGAGGTGTTATTACCTCAACCTAGTGAGGTTTACTTTTTGAGGAAGTTCTAAAACAAGTGGTTTTTTATGATCTCTATCAAATCAAGATATTTGTTCTGATGACTGGCTTTTATTTAACAGGTTCAGTGTGTGTGGCCGCATCTCAGTTACTCGATTCCCTGACACAGTCAAACAGATCAGTAAATACAAGGTAACCATGATACCTGAAGACAAAGACAGAGCATCACTGGTTACAACAGAAACTGACTCTCATGGAGCATTTTGTTTCAAGGCAAAATCAGGTGCATACAATGTTCAGGTAAGAATGAGCTTTCATTTCTTCATTGTAGGACTGTCATAGTGTTTTAGAAGATTTTGAAATTTTGGAAAGCATGTTGGAGAGGCTGGTTTTGCTTTGCCTAGGATTTACAGTAGATTTCCATTTTTTAATTTCTGATAAATGCATTGAAGACGGCAGAGTGGGTGTTTTTGGACTGGTGTCTGAAAGGTGATGATGCCTTGATGTCATATACTCTACAGGTAATTATTCCAGAGGCTGAGACCAGAGCAGGGTTGGCTTTGAAACCCAAAATGTTCCCTGTCACTGTTACTGACAGACCAGTGATGGATGTGACCTTCTCTCAGTTTTTGGCATCTGTCTCAGGGAAGATCTCTTGTTTAGGTAAGTCCATTGTGAAAGTGAAATGGCAATGGAATGGAGAACTTCAGCACTGCATGTGTGAGTGTTGTTGACATCAAGACACTGGTTAGTCCCATTAGCAGATAAGTAAATGTAACTTGCAGCACATGGAAAAAGCAGCTCTTCTTGGGAGATGTTTTGGCCTACTAAGTTTGCAGTGAAGTTATGTACCTCCATTTAATACTTGCTAGGGATAAGCAAACCTTCTTTCCTCAGAAGATGGGTGGGTTCTGGAAGGAAATGGTCCTGACTGCTACTTGGGATACTGTACATCGATCAGAGAAGTACTGGAGGTGAAAAAGAAGTGCATGTAAAAACTGTAGGACAGATGCTCAAGCTGTTGGCAGAAGCTTTCAACCTCTGTTCTCTTTCATAAGATTTTTGTCTTTATTTTAGTCTAAGCTTCCTCTCTCCTGCTATTTTCCTTGATTACCCACTGATTTTAGCAGATGATGATTGGAGCCTGATTTTTGTCATTTTTACCCTTCCTTTTTCCTCTCTGAATCCTCCCTGCACTTTGTGTTCTGCCTTTCAGGTATTTACTCAGCTCTTAAGTCTCTGCAGAGTGAGGTGAACCCAGGGATTTAATGTCGATGTCAGGTTTTTTCTTGCCATTAGATAAAAGAATATGATTAACAGTCTCAAAATCCTACAGAATGCAAAAACCCATGACATGTGCGTAAGAAACAAGTTTTAACTGGAAGCATCCTGTCCTAGGAGGGGGTTAGCATTTCAGCGTTAGCATCCCGAGGTGTGGCTGTTTTGGGGTGCAGCCTGATGTGCTGTGTTCCCTCCCAGACGCGTGTGGTGACCTGACGGTGACACTGCAGGCCGTGAGCCGCCAGGGGGAGAAGCACAGCCTGCAGCTGGCCGGGAGCCGGGACTCGGTGCCCTTCACCTTCGAGGGAGTGCTCCCGGGCAAGTACAAAGGTAGGAGCAGGGGAACTGCTTGGGGGGCACCTTGGCAGCTCAATTTGTGACCTAATCTGAGCACTTCTGTTATCATGGATACCTTTTACAGCATGCCCAGCGCAGTTGTGAAGCTTGAGAGAATCTGGAAAAATATCTAAAAACAGTGCATCAAGTTTTCTTAATGTTGGATGTTTAACCCTGTGTCAGCCCAAAGGTTACTGCTCCCCTGAGTTTTAGGGGGAAGTGGGCTTTATCATGAACTGGCTTGTCCCAAGCCTAAGAACAGGGACACACTCTGGTTCTACTTCCAGAGTGCTGCTCCTAAGAACAATCTGTATTTTGGCCAGTCTGCCTTGGCCTGTGAAAATAAATTGTTTTCCAAGGAAAGATGTAGAAGGAGTATATAGATTGCACTCTTTGTACAGGAGTGGGAACATTTTTCCATCAGGTTAGGTGGAATGGGTTAGGTGGTAATGTTCTCTAGGCTGCTTTGCCTGTTACAATGGTAGTGCCCATTGAGGAGCCTTCCAGGATGGCCAAGGCTTCATTATTCCTTTTCATAGCACAGCTTTCCTGATAGATGGGTTGGGTTCCTGGTGATGCTGCAGTGCTGAGAGCCAGGTCTGTTCCTGCAGGCATTGTCATGTATTTACCTTTGCAGATTATTGCCAGGGAAGCTGGAGAGACACAAACTTCTCATATCACAAAACCTGTCCTTGTTTACTCAGTTTTACATTACTGAAATGCTTTGTGTGGTGTATATTCTAGTAAGCATTGTGCATGAAGACTGGTGCTGGAAGAATAAGTCTTTGGAATTGGAAGTCTTGGAGGAAGATGTGTCAGGAGTAGAATTCAGGCAGACTGGATATATGCTGAGGTGTTCTCTTTCTCATGCAATCACGCTGGTACGTAGGAAACAAATGTTCTTGTATGTTTTTAATGACCTTGTGAAAGCAGGTTGGATTATGTTTGGAATGAAGGCTTTCTCCTGTCTCTGGAGGGTCACAGAGCATGGAACATTGATGTTTAGAGTGCTTCAAGATTTGTCTTTTAAGTTTAGTGAAATAGTCTTGTGATGTTAGGTGTTACGAAAGAGATGGCATTGACGTATCTTTAGGCAAATACTGTTTTCATTTTGTTGTTTGGTAGTTGTTAATAGTGAATTGTGCTGTGGCTTCACAGGAATTTTATCAGGATGGAAATGGACCAGAGAATGTTGGTGTTTATAACCTGTCCAAAGGAGTTAATAGATTCTGTCTTTCAAAGCCAGGTAAAAGCTTAAAAATATTAGTTTAAAAATGAAAAATAACCAGTTAGCTAATACTGCTTGGGACTAAAAAAAAAATTTGTTGTGGTTTCTGAAAGGCATCGTTTTAATTACATCTGTATATAAATGATCTGTTCTAAGTTTTTAGAATTCTCCATTTCTTTTGCTGTTTAGTCCTTCACCAAATCTAGATTCCAGAAATAAAATGTTACTATTTTTTTTTCTTGGTGATGGAAGGATTTCACCTTTGATGAATGAAGGTCATGTTGAATTAGTCTCATTCATATAGGTTATGTTTGTCAGACACATTAGAAGGTATCTGTGTGAAAGGCAGCAGATACACAGTCAAATTTTGTGTTGTTTCTATACCTCTACTCTAAAAATTGACTTTTCCAGTAGTCATTCTTTGCCTTGCTGTTTGTAGGTGTGTATGAGGTGACCCCACGCTCCTGCCACCAGTTTGAACATGAGTATTACACCTACGACACGTAAGAGTGTGACTGTTCCTCACCTTACACCTACAGCATGATTCTCCATAAAGCTTCCTTCTCCTGCTTGCTTTCAGCAGGACAGGATGTGTAGAGGGAAGCTCAGGCAAGGTCTATCACATGTGTTCTCTTGCCCTTCCTATCTTAAAAGTAATAAAAATCAACTAATGAGAGGGTTTGAAGATGCTTTAGTTATTTTAGATGGGTGTTTTCATCAGCTTTCTGTCTGTTTAGTGTTGGGTTTGCTTTGTAACAGAGGAGAGTTATTTCAGTGAAAACTGTTGGTCACTTCTGAGAGCTGAAAGGCAAAAGATAGGACAGTAAGATTGCTAAGAGGCCCTTGCTACTATTGCATGTCACCAGTGCCATGACCCTCTGGTGGTGGGATTCTGCTCTCCCCATTTTTTGCAAGCTGAATAAATGTTCACCCTTATCACAGGTAAGCAGTGCTGATCTTCCTTGGTCAGGCAAGTTTATTAGTTATTTATAGACTGTGGTCTGGTGATGTGTTTGATGACACTTTGACATATGAAATCAATCAAATCACCTTTAGCTTGAGAGGAAGCAGAAGGCTCAAAGGGAAGAATTGCTTTGGGGCTTGAGTTAGGAGATGCTCCCTTTCCAAGAGATGGCCATTCCAGCAGTACAGCTTTGCTGTGTAATTTCTGTATCGTCTTTTATAAAGCATTTCGATCTCAGGGGTGAGAGCACAGACTCTCCTAAATAAGATTTGTTTATTTGGGAAGGGGACCTTGAATTCATGTCTCTGTTCCTTTGATTTGCAGGTCCTCTCCCAGTATCCTGACGCTCACTGCTGTTCGCCACCATGTCCTTGGCACGATTGTAACTGATAAACTGATGGATGTGACTGTTACCATTAAGTAAGGACAAAGAAATCATGGGGCTATAGAAAGTGGAAGAAAAAGGCATTTCTCTCATAAAGCTTTACTCCAGTTTTAGTGCAGCAGTGGCTGCTTTCTAAGGGGATGGCATCCTAGCCTAGGCTGCAAGAGGTTTTTAATGCTAAGATGTGCTTTAAGTTCTTTGGAGAGAGATAAATCCAGCCTCATTTTGAGCATTTTCTCATCATTTGAACATTGCCCCTCCCTACTTTTGTGTCTTGGTAAAAAGGAATGATTTTCTGAGTTTTTATATAATTTAATGAACTGATGTTTCAGAATTCATAGGGTATTCTTTTAGCTTAGGTCTGAGCTCTTTAAGGCACGAGCATACATTTTTTTCCTTTTTTCTTTCCTCAGAATGAGAATCTGCTGCTTTAGAGCATTGTTGCTGGTGTGAGGAGGGTTATAAAAGGAAAAACATGCAGAGTGATTGCACACTAATGCATAACATTAACTGCACTAATGCAGTTTATGTTTAGCTGAACAGACAGCTCACTAGGGAGCACTGATTTGTGAACAGCTTTAATTGTACGAGGTACCAAATCTGCCTGAAAGTGTCTGATAATGATGAGTGTTTTATTGATACTCTGCTGGTGTCTTTATGAGTGCAGAAAACATCTTTTCAGAGAACATTACCTGCAGAGCATTGCCTCGAGTTCTCCAAGATTAATGACCCTATCACTGCAACTGCTGGGCAGCTCCAGCAGCTGGAAAGGAGACACTGAGACAACAGAGAGCCATTAGGATTTTCAAAACAACTTAGTGAGGAGGTGAATATTGTACAGACCTTTTCAGCTTGTTGGCTTTTTGGAGACTATTGGCCAGTGCTTTGAAGGCAGCTTAGTTGCCACAGATATCTCTGATCAATCCTGCCTCAAGCTTTTCAGCTGAAGTCCAATTTGTGATGTGCCATCAACATACAGGGAACAGCTCTGGGTTTAAAAGCAAGCCATGTGTTTTTACAAGTCTGTGTACCAAACCCATGACTGTGACCCATTAACTTTGAGTTAACAAAAAACCCCAAACAACCTCAACCAAAAGCAGAGCTGATTCTCATCAGTTCTTGATAATGGCTTGGTATGTTTTAAAAATAAGACTGTAGTAATGTATTATGAGTATCTGGAGATTGTGTGTGCCTGTACAAATTTTTAATAAGCTTTCAGACAAAAAAAAAATTACATGTTTCGGTATTGTGTCTGGACTGCAGGGAAAGATTATAAAGCCTGGATGAAACTTAGTGTGATAGAGCAATAGTAACCATGTCTCTTAAAAAGACAAACTGGAATACAGGTGAAGGCTGAAGCAGGAAACAGAACTATCCTGGTAATCTAAAGTGGCTGTAGGAAAAGTGATTGTGATCATTTCAGTTCAGTCCTTACTGAGAATTCGGACTGTTAGAGAAGAGAGATGATAAGGTACAAAGGATGATTGGAGTCTAGAAGAAAATGCTAGAGAAGAGAGGATGCAAGATCAGAGAGAGTGAAATAAAATGCATTGTTCTGAGCTGATTCTAAGAACTTAGTTGAATTTATCTAGTAATCTGTTCAGTGGACAGTGACAAGATAGCTGGGTAGTTCAAATGAATAGGGCAGGTAGGTGAGAACTCAGAGCTTTTCCTGGGAATTTCTGGCTCTTGGAAGTATTTATGTGTGATAGAAGTTATTTTTTCCTTGTATTCTCTGCTCCTGAGATAAAAGTTCCTAGTTCTGAAAAAAAAACAAGCTTAGCAGTCTTTTTATTTATTTTGTACTCTCTGTATTAACCTTTTTCTCAGGTTTGACATTCCAGCCTTTCTCTTTTAGTTTAGGTCTTTGTTAAAGGTACTCTTGCAAACTGATCCTTTTGCCTAAAAGTTTACCACTCCTGTGCTCTTACCAGAATAAACAGGGCAGTTAAAGAGGGATGGGTTTAAAAAATATCCTGGGACTTGTCTGTAGTGGTGTAAAGGCAGTAATTAACAGGTACAACAAGCTCTTATCTCTTCATAGGAAAGGAGATGATTTTGCTTTTTTCCATATTTTCAGGTCATCCATTGACAGTGAACCTGCCTTAGTTCTGGGGCCCCTGAAGTCTGTTCAGGAGCTCCGTCGGGAGCAGCAGCTGGCGGAAATCGAGAGCCGCCGGCAGGAGAGAGAAAAGAAGGGGCAGGAGGAGGAGGGAACAAAGCCACCAGTGCAAGAAATGGTGGAGGAGCTCCAAGGACCATTCTTATATGAATTTTCATACTGGGCAAGGTAATACCAAGCTCCAATAATGGACAATGTGTGTTCTTTGTACTGTTGTGCGAGAGCTGCTAATTCAATTTTCTTCTAATTATATGTTATTTGTGTTTTACAGATCTGGAGAGAAAATTACTGTAACACCATCATCAAAAGAGCTGCTCTTCTACCCACCTTATGTGGAAGCAGTTGTTAGTGGAGGTAAATATGAATAATTTATTGTTTGAAAGGATTGGATTTTTATGGTTGAAATGTATCTCCGTAGATAAACATATGAATAACTCGAAAAGTAATCATAGGGAAGTTTCAGTTGCAGCTACTTCTTTGGGCCAGTTTAATTCTGGAATTTGGAAGTTACTTTATAGAGGATGCAAGTACAGTTTTTATCAGCAGAATATTCTTCCAAGTGCTGGAAAACCACCTAGCACAAGAGGAAGGCCAGGGTTCTGAGTATCACACCAGAATCTCAGAATTGTTCATAGTACTGTCACCTAGAAAAAGAGTTGTGCAAAAACGAGGTTTCTATTTTGAATTTGTTACCAAATTCAGTTTTCTCTTAAAGTTTTTTTTTCCCCCCACTATTTTATTACAGTAATAAAAATATTCACAAAAAAAAAGATAAACTTCAAAATTGTCAGGGTTATCATCAGTTATTGATGCTGCTTGTCAGATCAGTGTCCATCATGTCCTCAGGTTCTTAAGTGAACATATTTTGTTTGAAATCACAAGGAAATGTCAAGTGCCTCTTTTCATGTGACTCTGTTTGCATGTTCTAAATGCATTTGAAGGAGGGAAATAAAATTTTGCTTAATGTCATTGAACATGACATATGCTGACCTGAATTTGACCTCAAAAAATGTGGTCAAAGCTCAGTGTAATCTGCCTAGAAGGAAGTTTCATTGCCATTGTCTCCATGTAGCTGCAGTGTGTGTAACTCACTGAGACCTCCAACCACTTCAGAAATCCATAAATTGTTTTTGAGGATGTGCTTATGGCTTTGAAATGCAGTTACTCATTTTGGTTATAAGTTACTCATTTTTGATATATCTTATAAGATATTATAAGATGTGTTGAGAGGCCATGAAATTGTGTGGATTGATCTCTTGTTCTAAGGTAAGATCAGCCACCAGCTGATCACTTTGGAAGTAGTTAAACTGCTGTTGTAAGCCAGAGTGTCAAGTGTATTTTTGTCCTTTTTCTTTGTCTTAAATTCCCTTCACAATGACCAAGAGAGTTGTCCTGGGAAGCTGATAGAGATTCATGGAAAAGCAGGCTTATTTCTGGAAGGGCGAATTCATCCTGAATTGGAAGGTGTTGAGATTGTCATTAGTGAGAAGGGAGCAACTTCTGCACTTATCACAGTTTTCACTGATGACAAAGGCACTTACAGGTAATGAACAGATTGGGTTTGAACCTTTGGATTCTTCAGTTAAAATGCAGTGGTTACTTGGCAATGTGTATGTGGTATCCAAGTGTTCTTTCTGAAACAAGTTCTGTTCTCCTTTTATTTGAAGTGTTGGGCCACTCCACAGTGACTTGGAATACACAATCACTGCTCAGAAGGAAGGTTTTGTTTTGACTGCAGTAGAAGGAACAGTTGGAGACTTCAAAGCTTTTGCTCTTGCTGGGGTGACATTTGAGGTAATGTTCTGAACATTTTGGGTTCTAAATGAATAGTGTATGCAGTTGGAGCTGGACAGGCGAAAAGTTAATCCATGTCTTCCAAAGACAAATGGGTGTGGGATTTTGGGATAACTTATTATTATTTGGATAATAATTTTTGTCATGAGGAAACAAATCTCAGTGGGTGAGCTCAGTTGTAGACCATGACTTGCCATGCAGAAGATACTTTGCAAGGTTTATAGAGTCCAAATGGCTGCTGTGGTGGCACATGGTGTGCCATGGGCTGTGACTGCCCAGGGCTTGGGAGCAGAGGGTTCTGCAGCCCTGTGGTCTGGCAGAAGGGGCAGCACAGATGTGGTTAGTTCTGCTCACAGCTGAGTGCTCAGAGCCAGCCTACCTGTGCACTCTGCAAGGGGCTTTTCAACTGAATCCTTCTCCATAAAGAAACTCTCACTTACACTTAGAATTCCTGTTTTTTCAAAAACAGATCAAATCAGAGGATGACCAGGCTCTTGCTGGAGTTCTCTTGTCTCTCAGTGGAGGGGTGTTTCGGTCCAACCTCCTCACACAGGACGATGGCATGCTGACATTTTCCAATCTGGTAAGTTGAAATGATTCTTCAGAGTGTGGCTGTGTTACTTTGCCCTCCCAAACAGGGCTCTCCAGAGTGGCAGGTGTCCTTTGAAACCCTAACCCACCATGAGAGATGCAGATCCCTGAGAATAAACAGCACTTAAAATCTTAGCAAGTGAAAGATGTGAAATCTAACATGGCAAGAGGTTTCTCCCCAACAGGTCACAGATGATGTTGATTGATCTCAGTTACTAATTTGCAGTCTGTAAACATGAAACAAGCCAATTTGTTGATAATCATTGGAGAGTCTTTGGGGGGAAGGAAATCTAATTACATTATTGATCTATATGTGTGTAGACATGCTTGAATAGTTTCTTTGCAGACATGCTTCTTTTGTGGTCATTTTCCTGTCCTTGAGGTGTTGTGGTAAGGTTTTAGGGCTGTAGTTTCTCTCTTAACACTTTGTCATCAGTTTATTGTCCAGTGTGCTCCCTGTTTTTCACTGCTCACATTTTGTGACAGGTTTAACCTCTGGTTGGAACAGAGCACTTCAGCTCTCCAGAGAGCTCTTGCAAAGCATATTTGTTTGCAGTTGGTGAGTTTTTGCATCACTATGAGTAAACAGCTTGTTTTGTGCCTCTTTGCAGAGCCCAGGGCAATATTACTTTAAACCCATGATGAAAGAATTTCGGTTTGAACCATCATCACAAATGATTGAAGTGCAGGAAGGACAAAATCTCAAAATCCAGATAACTGGTTACAGAACAGCTTACAGGTCAGTGGAGCTGGAATCCATGGAAAATGCTGTGGGCTGTATCAGGGTGTATTGTGCCAAATGTGTTTCCTCCCAGCACACCTCTGTTCTAGCAGGCTTGGAGGAGATGTTTCCAAGTCTCAATTTAACTTAATTATGCTGTCTATAAGTACTTCATTTGGCCTTTTTTTGTGGTTGTGGATATATAGCTAAGCCCAGATGGCAGAGCTATAGGAAGAACAATGGCTATGAAAGCACTGTCTCAGTGGCACTGAAATTGTTTGTGCTGCTTCCAGTGGGAGAGGAGAGGATTATTCTAGGTATGGTAGACCAATTCAGATATTTGACTTCAGGATCCTTGCTTTCCTTACCCTCAGGGGTAAGAAAGAACTGCTGTTGATGGAGTCTAGGAAACTTGGATTCTTGAAGTTGTGCTCTGAGCTGCAGCGAATTCTGATGATTTGAACTGTTTTGCACACATACTTTAAATACCCCTTTTCTTCTTCATGCTATGGTAAATACATTAAGTACTTTTCCCATCAATTATAACAATAAAATGTCTTTAAAATATGCATTAAAACAGCATCTGCATATCTGTAGCAACTGTTCTCTTTATACCTCCAGCTGTTATGGCACAGTTTCCTCTTTAAATGGAGAGCCTGAGCAGGGAGTCTCAGTGGAAGCTGTGGGACAGAAGGATTGCAGCATCTATGGAGAGGACACAATAACTGATGAAGAGGGCAAATTCAGGCTCCGTGGCCTTCGGGTAAGGAGTGAGGCTCTGTCATTTCCTTGTCTGTCACTGTGACAGTGGAGCAGTGAAATGGGTTCTCTTCAGTAGTCACTGGTTTCTGTTCAGTAGCCACTGGTTTCTGTTTTCCCGTCGTGTTTGCTAACTCAGACCCCCCTGAGTCTCTCTGTGTGAAGAAACACTGTCAAGTAGTGAACACTGAGCCTGAGAAAGGGGGAAGAGAAAAGCTTGTGGTGTAAGTCTGTCTTGC
Source organism: Hypocryptadius cinnamomeus (assembly GCA_013400635.1). Lineage (NCBI taxonomy): Eukaryota > Metazoa > Chordata > Aves > Passeriformes > Zosteropidae > Hypocryptadius > Hypocryptadius cinnamomeus. The sequence continues at coordinate 87,326 of VYZP01000517.1, forward strand.
TGGCAGCATACTGTGCTGGCCTCCACAAACACTGAGCAGTTGGTGTGACATGACAGAATCCCCTGGTCACTGCCTGGGTGACCAGCAGGGAATTTTCATAGGCAAAAGAATTTGGGGAAGTGTTTAGTTTCTCCTGTGAAGATACCAACAGCCTGTTTTTAGCAGGACCTGGTGTGTGTGTGTGATGTTGGTTGCACAGCATGTATGTGAAGTAAGCTGTTCTTCAGGGAATGGGGAAGCTGAATTTATGGCACCATTATGGAAGGAATCAACAATTTCCTGAAGTGAAAGGCAATGTTTGATCAGGTTTTAATCCTGTGTTTTCCTTCATCACAGCAGATTTCTTTTAACACTGTGATGCAACAAAGTAATGAAAGTTCTATATAGCCTTTTCTTATTTTCTGACAGTAAGGACTCCTAATAGTGTTATTGAGCTGAATTTTCTATTTGAGATAAGGAAAACTTTAACTGCATAGATTTAAATCTGTTTGGGTGGTATATCTTAAATGGAGTGTCAGAAAATTCTCTTTACTGCTCTCTAAAATTAAAGTATGTATTATTCAGTGTTGGGATTTATCATCTGAATGTTGCTTTCAGCCTGGCTGTGTGTATCATGTCCAACTCAAAGCTGAAGGCAATGATCACATTGAAAGAGCTTTACCACAGCATCGGGCAATTGAGGTAATTTTTTCTCTTTTTTGTAGCATCACTTAAATATGAAATGGGACTGTCTAGGCATTCTGTCTGTTCTGTCAGCAGCAATGTAGTGAAGGCATTCTGTTTAGACAAGTGCTTTCAACAAGTCAGCTCTCTAAAAACAGGCCCTATACTGTGTGTCAGCACCATAACTCAAAACTGAAGTGAGATAAAGCCCAAACAGTAAACAAGTGAAAAGGATTCTTTCGCAGTCATGAAAACTGTGCATCCAAAAACAAGAGAATAGATGTATGGAATACCTTTCAACGTTTCTTTGTGATGTGGAGCAAAGCAGTGGTAGCTTGAGGATGTCATGAATTGTCATATTGTCCTACAGTTGTATTTAGTTATGGACAGAGAGATATGGTTATGTTTTATGGGGTCCAAATCATTCAGTCTTGATGTAGGTGAAATTATAATTTGGACTAGCACTTTTATCTTTATAAAATGTAGTAATAACTTCTTATTGAAAACTGGTGGAATCTTGTTAAATATTCCACATTAATCAACTGTATAAACATCTCTGTGCATTTCTCAGCACAGGTGCAAAATCCTGAGACCAGTGTTCTGAGATCAGGCAGTCCTGTGGATGTACCTCAGCGTTTTCCAGAATAGTTTGTGCTTTTGAGACTTCCATTTTTAGTTTAGCTTAATGTCATCAGCCTCATGCTGATAATGCCCAAGTCTGCAATTGCAAGCTGTGCACTCTGGAGAGCAGGGACTTGCAGTGGGAAAGCTTTCGAGCTTCCATGTGGTTCATATAGAACAAAATCCACGTTTTATTTAAAATGATCAGCAATGTTTGTGTTGTGTTAACAGTTGTGTTGCTGTCCTTTGTTAACTGTCCCTCTGTTGGTAAAATCCTGAGTGTGTTTTCCATTGCAGGTTGGGAACAGTGACATTGATGATGTTAATATTATAGCATTCCGGCAAATTAATCAATTTGATTTAAGTGGAAATGTAATTACAGCTTCTGAATATCTCTCCACATTATGTGTAAGTTCAAGCCTTTCATCTTTGTCAAGTGTATTTGTTACTGCTTTCACAATGTTTTTTTTTCTGCAGGGTCACTGGAAATGGTTCAGTAGCCAGAGCACACATTTAATTCAAATTAGAACTAATAATTTAATGAAGGTGAATTTGAATTCCAGATAGAATGAAGATTGCTGTGTTCCTGATGCTTTGCTTTAATGTTTCCATTTTTCATGGGAATATGTTTAAGAAATACCTTCTCTGGTTGGCCTGTACATTTTGGGATATACTTCCCTGATTTGGGATGCTCTGTCTGTAGGGGCATCAAAACAGCAAGGGTGAAATGAGTCCTTCCTATCAGAGAGCTGCATTAATTCCTGAAACACCTGAAAATTTTGACCTGTATGTCAAAACCTGAAGATACCGTGTGAATGCAGTGATACCACAGGACATGTGAATTTAAAAGTATATTAGACATAGTCAGTATGAGACAAATAGGAAAACTGAAATTTTCAAAATTCAGAACACTGTACTGTGGTCTGAAAAAACTTGCTAACACCTCTGATCCTTTTGGCTTAGGGCACAAATGCTGGAAAGTCTGCAAGAGGTGTTAGTGGGGTAGGAGTTAGAGTATCATTTCTCAGGTTTAAAAGCTCCATAAAATGTTACCTACAAATATAAAAGCAGTGCTTGGATTTCTTTCACACTAGTTGGTTATGCATCTCACCTGCCAAGATCTCTTTGCTAAGCTGTTGGGTTTTTTGGGAGATATCCAAAGGATCCAACACTCAGAGCAGGTGTGAAGGGAAAATGTGTCACCTTACTGAAGAGCCCCTGAGCTTGTGTCCCATCTTCCTGGGGAAATTTAAACCCTTGCAGTTCAGCCTAAGCCAATTGGAATTGATGTTAAAACTTGATTATATGGAAGTTATCTAAGCCTGTGCCTTCTTCATATTAGGTGGGATCTTGTGTTGCATGCACTGCATGTGAGCTGTTGATGGGTGCATGTCATCACCCTGGCCTCCAGTGCAGACATTCTTGTCCCTGAAAGGTGTGCTAAGACTGGGTCCAGACACAAGTGAGAGCAGTTTTGTGCTCCACAGCACAGGCTGCTTTTCATACACTGGCTATGTGAAAATGTCAGACAGCAGCTGTTCCTGAATTATTTCAAGTTCTATAAAAAGACTCTTTTTGTGACTTTTCACATCCCAGATTAGAACATTTCCAGGTGTTCTTACTTGACAACTTTCTGTTTATAAAAATACATGATGAATTTTGAATTGCTTTTATCCCTGAAAGTGTGGGATGTCTGAAATATCTATTGTGGTGCAGGCTTGGAAATGCCTTGTTTGTGCTTCTTCCTTCACTTACAGGTGAAGCTCTACAAAAGTGAAAATCTTGACAACCCAATTCATACAGTCAACTTAGGCCTATCCCTGTTTTTTCATTTCCCACCACTACTCCGAGATGGAGAGGTAAGAATATTGCTGGAAAATTAGCTTAGATAATTTTATTTTTTTTCCCTAAGGACACTGAAGTGTAATTTATGGGGTGCCTGCAGAGCTGTATTCATGCTGCACTAACCAGAGTGTTGGAAGATTTGAAGCCTGTTTAACTGACCTTTGCCTTTAAATATGGTTTTGTCTCGGACTGCTGCTGATGCTGTAGCCTGAGTGTATTTTTTACCCACAGAATTACGTGGTGCTCCTGGATTCTACATTGTCTAAATCACAGTATGACTACACCCTGCCTCAAGTTTCTTTCACTGCCATTGGATATCATAAACACATTACACTGGTCTTCAGTCCTACTGTAAGTACTAAATATTTTCATGTTCCAATGTTCACCTTGGGAGCAGTATTTGGTGTTATAACCTGCATGTATTTTGTGCTCTTGGCCAAGCTTTCTGTTAGTGTAAATATAAAAAGGTTTATGAGTGGCATTAATTTAGATTTGCTCTGTGTTCAGTTGCCAGTGGAATGGGAGGGGGACATGAAACAGCAGTAGGAAATGAAGGGTGCAGATGTGCCTGAAAGGTTCTGTGCTGGCATGGCTGCTGTAGTGGGGTCACAGAGGTGTGGGCAGCATGGGACAGGTAAACCAAAGCACACCAGGCTGAGTGTCAGTGGAGACTGACCATCAATGAGTTGGCTTTACAAAGCAGCACACCTCAGGAAGGGGTAATACATGAGTGACTGATCCAGAGGGTGGCTTTGAAGTGGGAAGTAAAGTAAATCCTAGAACAGCACTTGGAAGGAAGTGAGATAAGAAGGGCTGGATGTGCCTCATGATCCTATTGCTGATGTTTCTTAGAGCTGAGGGATTTCACAGTCAACTTAAAAAAAATAAAATCCATGATCTGCACTGTTTGCAGAGAAAGCTGCCTGAACAAGACATTGCCCAGGGGTCTTACATCGCGTTACCGCTGACGCTGCTCCTGCTGCTGGCTGGTTACAACCACGATAAGGTGGGTCAGGGCTGCTTCTGCTCCTGCCCAAATATTACTGTCCTGTCACTGGGTACTTTGCACTGTGCTCAGTGAGGGTTTGTTATCCAGACAGAGGTGCAGTCACAGTCCCCTTATGTGATATAAGAAAAGACACAATGTAGCCATTGTGGACAATTGTAGCCATGTTTTTGGACAATTGCCTTCCTTTAAAAAAGCTTAGTGTGAAGGTGAGTTCCTGTGCTGTGGCTGAATTTTGGTTCCTCATTTGATCACTCTGAGAAAAAAACAATACAGTATCGTTAAAATTCAGATAACCAGACTCAGTGATAATAGGAATGAAAGTAATTGTTTCATTGGCTTCAAGCACAATCAGTCTGGAAAAAGTCTTGCAAGTCTTCAGGTCTGGTTTCTTTAGCTTTATACCCTCCCTAGTTCAAAAGCTCTCAAGAGGAATACAAATACCTGCTATACAACCCCCTCTGTCTTTATTATCAAGCTATGCTCGTCTACTCTTTTCTGAAATGACTGGATTTCTGTTTTACCAAAAAGAGAAATTAAATTTGTCTGTGCAGTTTGATTTCCTCTCAAACAATCACTTAAAGTTCTGAGTATCAGAACTTCCCAGAAGTTTGGTTTGATTCCTCCCCAAGATTTGCTGCCATATTCTGATGTCTTTCTAGATTTGCAAATAGAGTCTGGTAGGGGCTACATGTCTAGAGAACCATAACATTCAGCCCTTGCATACCACTGTAACCACAACTTGCTTACTTTTTTTTTTTTTTCCCCAGCTTATTCCCTTGCTGCTGCAGCTGACAACTCGACTGCAAGGGGTCCGTGCTCTTGGGCAGGCAGGCTCTGACACTGGGGGCTCAGAGGATGCAAAGAGGCAAACGAAGAAACAGAAGACGAGACGGACGTGAGCTGAAGGGAAGGACTGGCTGAAGTGGTGCTCTGTCAAACTGGAGCCTGAGGAGGCAAAGCCACTAAAACACATCTTTGTTGCATTTGCAGACTTGACATTTTCTGGTTTTGCTACATGAGCACCATTTGTCACATTAGCTCCATTTTGGTTGTAAATTTTCTATGGAGTCTATAGGTTTCCCTGTTGTAAAGTGATTAAATGAATGCCTGTGCTGTCACTGTGAGTGCATCTCTCATACTTGAAGACAATTAATGCTTTTTTTTTCTTTTCATTGGAACAGGTCATGCTGGCCTTATTAATGATTTATAAAAGCATGGTAATAGATAATACTTGATTTCAGTTTCAGTCTCTAGATTTTGGAATGATTTTTCCTTACCTTTTGGAATACACACTTTACAGAAGAAGCACACTGGTTCTGCTAAATCAATGTTGCTTGAAACAGAATTTTAAGGGACATAGCTGGACTGGTGAATTATGTCATTGTCACTTCCAGTTCAGCAGCTTGATTGAAGAGTGTCTGATTTCAGTTCTTGTCCAGTGATTATGTTATCTTCGATTAAGTTTTTGCCCAATGAAGACAAATTCTCCATGTCAAGTAAGGTTAGTTGTTAATACCAGGTAAGTTCTGATATTCCTACTGCAAGAGCAGTGTTTCAGTTTCAGTTTCCTGTCCAGTGTGATCTCTTTAGACCTCCAGTGTTCCTCAGGTGGCTCCAGCTGGCTGCACTACTCTTGCCAAAGCTGCACTACTCTTTCCAAAGCTGTACTGTGTTCTCCATGTTACCATTTACCCATGGTGGTCACATCTGCTCAGGCCATGCTCAGCCTTTTTCCTAATTAATGATTTATTTTTTTTTTTTTTACCTTTTTTTACCTTTTGGGTATTTTAACTGTAAGGAATGTGAGTTTTTTTGAAATCTGCAATGTGTACAGTCCCAATAATGTAGTCTGTAATAAATAACCTGTTTCTTACAGGTTCTCTTTTGATTCCTGCTTGAAGTAGGTAGTTGGACATACACAGTTTAAATGTTAATGGGGCTTTTTATTGACAAATACTATAAAGGTTAACAGAGCATTTGAAGATGCACATAAATGCCTACAAATATTGCAAAGACATTGGTACTGCCAGTAAGTGGCAATGTTTCTCTTTTACAGTACTTGAAATAGAAGTCCCCTTACATTTAAATGTTTAAGCTTACAAGCCCCACCATTAGAAATTTGGATGCTGAAGGTTTTATGCTGTTTTCTTGCACTATGCAAGAGTTTGGGCCTAAATAATTAAAACTTGGTTCGGTGATGATTCTGTCTCTCAGAGGGAAATTTGTCAGGACCATAACAAGAATGTAGAATGTTGAAAAAGCATTATGTATAGAGCTTGAGATGAAGCTCTAATAAATTATCATGCTCTACTTAAAGACTTTGAATTTCATATTGCTGTGATGAAATATATGGGGAAAAGACAAGGTGTTCTAAGACTTACAAACTGTATGTTTTCAGTACATTTTTATTTTGAGCTGGTGAATGTTAAGAAAGTTATTGCTACTTTGGGGAATGTATGAGGAAGAAATGCACATATCCATGTGCCTCAAAGAAGTTCCAGATATTCTGATCTCTGAACTGTGAGACTGACTGATGATTGAACTTAAACATTGGAACTGCTGTTAATAAAAAGAAAAAAAGAAAAGTGACAGTTCTTGCTAATTTAATGCTTCCTTCCAAATGTAGAATTTGCCCAGTGTCTCTTCTCAAAATTGTCTTTTCTTTGCCTTCTGCATCACACTTGTGACTGTGAGTCCCATGTTTTGAGGTTTATTCTGCTGTTGAAGTGTTAATTCCTACAAAAACTATATCTTGAAGTTCCTCAGTTGGCAGAGAAGTTGTACTCTGAGAAAACAGGGAAAACTAAAGCATGAGATAATTTTCTAAAACAGAACTAAATGCCAAAGGATCAGTATCTTAAATTATTTATAGAAACCAATAATCAGCTACACAGGCCCGAGCAGAAAATGAGTGTGGTCTCTGCAATGCCCGGAGCCAGGAGTATGAAGCAGGACAGACAGACAGGTTTGTGTCCATGGGCACAGCCAGAGGGTTTGTACAGACACTGGGTGGTGCAGGGGCTGTACCTGGCACCTCTGCAGTGCCCCCAGCCCCTCAGCACAGCCCTGGGCAGAGGGCTCTGCCCTGCTGCTGAGCAAAGCTCTGCAGCACTTTGGGCAGCAGCACTCAATCTGTAAATGGGGGATTGGGGTCAGCACTGCCTCCTGTTCTCTGCTGGCTGCAATGCCCAGGCTTCACTCACTCGGCATATCAAGGTTCCAGTTTGTTCTCTTAAGACTTCAGGACTGGTTGGACTGGCCCTGTCCAAATTATTGAAAACGTCATTAAAGCTGCTTGTTGCATCTTTCATTAATTTATGTGAATGCAAAGAATAAATGCAGGCTGGGACTAACACAGTATGTTGACTTACCGGAAATCTTTCAAGACTCAGTGTTTGTTATTCTTTTTTGCAGGCACAGTAGTGAAAAAAAGATTAATTCATTTGCTTGGTGAGCTAAATATGGGCAAATGGCTGAATTCTGTGGGAAATGAGACAAAGGCCCTCTGGATAGAGATTGCGTAACATAAATAAATGTTACTTATTTTTTCTGTCAAAAGTAACAATGAATATTACATATATTCGGCTGATTCATCAGTGATGCACAAAACTCTATTGTTTAAGATTGAAATGGATCATTAATATTGAGTTTCACAATTTCTTTATAGATGGTTCAGCTTAATTTCCATATTTCTTTATTAGATGTCTGTCACACCAAGAACAAGTGTTTTTGATTAGCATGAGCACCACCAGTGTTAAAGATACAGCAATTAAAAAAAACAAATGTGCTTTAAAAGCAAGAAAACAAATACTTAAAATAGAGAGCTCAGTGCTTCCCTTCCCACTGAGGGCACAATTTCAGGAGGAAATCTCTCAAACCTGTGTTGCTTCTTTATGCGCTGATGAAGGGACTGAAGTTCCCCACCTCCTACCAGGTTACTTTTTACTCAGCAGAATATAAACATTGCCAGCTTCTCTAACCCACCAAGGAGAGAAAGAGATGAAATTTCAGCAAACAGGCCATCCTCAGACATGGCACTTCAGTGCTGTGGTTTTACCCTTTTGTATTTTCCTTTATATCAGAAAATGTCCGTACTGGGAAAATAAACAGGCAAATCTGTGGGCCTTCAGCATTGCCCATCTGAGACAGCAATTTTAACAGGTTCCTGCTGCTATTCATCTTCATGTGAATTTTGTTCCTCAGACACTGGAAGTGCAATTGTAGAATTAGCAATTCTAATATATAATGAGTACCTCTGTGCTGAGGAAATGTGCACTAAGCAGTGAGGCTTTGAAGGTGAGCTAGCTTTAGAAATCCTGCCAGAAATCTGAGTAACTGACTGGTCCAGGAAAGCTGAGGCTGAGTGTGGAACTGAGCCCTGAGATGACTGGTGTCTAGTTTTCCTGCTATTCAGTATTTCTTGCTTTGTACAGCATCTGTAGTTCTACTTTTGTCCACTCTGAAAGTAATTTAAATTGGACTTGCAAAGGTAAATGCAGCAAAATGAGTGATATAGAAAAGGCCTGAAAGGCAGCAAATTTCCTGAGCTGAACACAACAGCATTGGCCTACATCACACCCAGTGGTGGGTTCACTTTATGTGTGGTAAGTTATGTTTTCCTTGCAGATAGATTAGTGGCTTTAGAAAATCTCTAAAACTCCAGTAAATCTAT
>VYZP01000520.1:1413-13557 GCA_013400635.1 Hypocryptadius cinnamomeus
CAAAAGGCTGGAACTGGTCTTGGAACTCAAAATTCACATTCAAAAAGGTAGAACTCCTGACCACAGTCTGAAAAAAATTCTAGGGGAATCTCTTGGTGGGCAATAGAGCTCAGCAGGCATTTTGAGGCAGGACCTGTCAGTCTGTTTCAGACATCTGTATGATGAGATTATCTGCTTCCTAGAAATGTCTATTCATCCATTAGTGAAAAAAGCATGGAAAAGGATTATCTGTGTAGGTGCTGACTATCAAACTGACTCTGATAGTTTTGCCAATGTGACATTTACAAGGTCCTGACAAAAGCATTTGGCAGAGAAAGGAGCTTAATGGAAGTCCATGACTGACACCTTAGAAAATGGACAGCTTTTGTAGGACAATCTCCATAAATCACTACTTTGGAAAACCTAATAATCAAATTTTATAAAAAATTTTAGTTGCATTGATGATTTCTACTCCAGGGTTTGCCCTGAGCAGCAAAGCAGAGGGATGCTTCAGATAAGGATCAGTGTTTTTTGGCAGAGTAATGTGTGGGCAGTGAATGTTTAAACAGCACCTGTCCATGCTAAACCTGATTCAAATCAATGCCACAAGAACATGATATTGTACAATATATTACTAATGAAATGAATAATGAAAGAGACGTGTCAGCCCAGAGGAAAAAAAAAATCCAGAAAAACTCCTCTTTTTTTATTTTCCTTTTTTTTCATCTGCACCTGTATGGACAATTTCACTTTGAAAGCAATATGCTTCTAGAAATTAAGTACTGCTGCAGAGGGAAGAGTTTCCATATTAAGGCAGGTGGGTAAAGAACACTTCATTTTTTTATTATTACTGGTGAAAAAAAATTGATGAGAAAATGTTAAATTCCTTCATGTCTCTTTTAAAATTTATATTTAAAATAGCCACTTAAAAAGGAGTTAAAAGTGAACATCCTGGAGACAAAAACTAGAATTTTAGGATTTTAGCAATTAGTACTGCCATCCTACTATCAAAATTCAGTATTTTCTACAGATTTGGCACATGGTTCTTCAGCTGTGTAAGAAGTTGTGAGAATGAGATAATGGGGCTCCAGTAGTGTGGATAGGGTGCAACACAGCAAAAATTTTAGGGCATGGAATTAGTCCAGAATTTCTCCTGTCTCATAATTATGTGGTAAGAATATCTGCTGGAATAAGACAAGGATGGTAATGACTTTTAAATGTGGCACATCCATTTTGTTGAAGATTGGTTAAGTTGTACAAGCAAGGGCACCATGTTGCCTTCAATGATTAGCCACGGATCTGTTGTAGCTGTTAAGGCGAGTGTGTAGTAATTCCTACAGAGGCTGGGAAAGAAGCAGAATGAACTTTCAAATGAATAATTGGTTCCCTTTCTAAGCAAATATTTGTCCATTTTTCAGTAGCTAGAGAATGCTGCTGCTTCTGTTGACTCTGCTCTCTAGTAAGAGAACAGTCTTCCTTTCCAGACCATTGGTATTTGCTTGAAGATGAAATCTGTTTGGAGATGTTTCCTGTTCTGGAAATGCAGCCTGGGGAAGATGAGCTTACAAGTTGCTGTCACCCAGAAGAAAACTGTGGTCTGAGAGATTCACTGGGGCACAAGTTCATCACTGCAATATACCAGGAATTTGTGCTGCCAGGACACGTGTACAGAGCTGATCATAAAGCAAGCTGAGGAAGAAGCAAGACCTGTGGAAAATGTGTTGTAACATTTCCTGTGATACTGAAACAAGAAGGGAGCAAAACATCGCTGACGGTCTGCTAAAGCCATGTTTATTCACTGAGTTTCTCTATTTGAACTGGTAAAAAGAACAATGTGTGAATGTCCCACTTGGTTTCTAGCAACTGGCTAATCCTATGGGAAACTGTCCCTCAGTGGAGGCAAATCTGTAAAAGACAAGGGGAGAAAGTGAACAAGGTACAAAGATTACCACATCTGCGAAGCCTGAGGGCTGGCAAAATCATAACGGTGATGGAGGTAGAGCTTACCTTAGTCTGAGACAGAACCAGGTTCACTTAGACTGTCTCTCACCAGATATTTGACTTTATTTTCTTAAAACTACGCAAAAGCAAGCGATTTTTAGCACCTCTGCTACAAAACCTTGCCATGCAAACCCAATGAAAACATAAACATTATTTGGAGCCATTATTACCTGCTTTTTACACAAGCATTCAGCTTTGGTCCCTTATGTTTCTTTCCTTCACTTTCATTGTCCACCTTGCAGAAGGCAATATTTTTCCAAAGGGTCAGGGCTTTGAATTCCAGTCTTGACAAAAATACATTCAGGCTTTCCCAAGTTGCTTTGATGTGCTGATTTTATATGTTAATTGCACAAGCAACTTCTGTTTCAGCATTTAACTGAGAAGATTGCTTAGCAGTGTATTTATTATAGTGGTCTCCTCTAGGACACTACTCATCTGCCCAGCCGGTTTCATAGCATGTTACTAGCACATGTTCTTTGAGCTTGACTGAAGCTTCCTCTTGGAGTTTTCAAGATTTCCTACCACAAGTCGCCTTACCCACACTGGACTGAGTGCACTTATCACCCTGCATTCGTCCTTTTCCTGTAAGAGTACATATTGTACTCATTCACCTTCAGTCTTTGGGATGCCATTTGTTCTCTATGACCAGCAGTTTCATAATCACTTCATGTCGTTCTTCAAGTTTTAATTACTTTAGGGTAAATTGTATTAGGTCATGATACTGGTTTATCCAAATATTCTTTGAGGTCTCATGTCCCTAACCATCCCGTGTTTTCATTTCTGTACCAGGTCAGGTATCCTACACATACGGTCAGAAGTTTCCTCTTCTTTGTGTGTGTTTGTTAGGAAAGAATCAAACAGGATATGGAGCATTCTGATTTTATCAGTGGCACCTGACTGTTTCTTCACATTTGTTTCAGCATCTGCTTTTTGTTTTTAAACAACCGTGCAACTGTTTTGGAATGAATATTAAATGTGTCAAACAGTGGAGCATTCATGATGTGAGTTCTTGTATATATACCTTTTGTGCACTTGGCTCATCCTCTGCCTTTGGACTACAGAGGTTTTTTTCTCCTCCTACCCAGTATAATGCACTCCTTTTTGCTCCCTGCAGTGACATCACTGTTTTTAGAGCTGAGGAAACAACTTGAGGCTAGGAAAACCATATGAGAGCATAATAAAGATCACTGTGCTCCTTTGAACTACATACTGACTTTGTTATTGCTCCTGGTATGACAAAATCAATAATGCTAACTGTAATGTAAACCTCTGCTTTTCTTGAGAGTGCTTGTAGACTTGCTGGCCTGGTTGTGTATGGCTCCTGGTGTGCACAAAGGGACACTTCAGAGGTTTCCTGAGCCTGCCTTTGACATCTCCCCCTCTGAGCTTTAGGCTTCCTCCTGTGCCCCTCACTACATATTTTATTTGTGTTTTCACGTGCATGCTCTGCAGGAACCTGAGCCTATGGACATGTATTTGGGTCACTGGAATGCCCTAATGGAGTGTTCTGAGTAGGGGAAATTATCATACTTGTAGGATCAGTCCAATTCATGCAAACAGATTGTGGATGCTGTTTAGGACTCCAGCTGAAGAAAGACAGAGAAAAAGTTTCCCTTTAAGAGGGTTTTCAAGAGCTAGAATCTGTCAGAAACCTGAACTCATTCATCGCTGAACACTATGACCAGTTCACCTAAGGGGAATTCTTGACAAAGAATGAGCTACACCTTCAGATTTTTTTGGTGTGTGTGTATGGGAGGAAGGGAATGATTTTCTTCCTGCTTTTTGTCTCAAACAGAAACAGAACACCTGGGCAAAAAATGATTATAGCTTTCTGTGTTGAACAGGTAATACAAAAAATAGTGTCTCTTCCAGTGTCTTTTAAAAAAAGCTAAGAAAAAAAATGAACCAAGCACAGTATAGCAAATTTACAGAGCCAAGTGAGTTCTGTATTCAGGTTTATAACAAGCATGGTATTCAGAGAGCTCAATTGTGAAGCATTGACAAGAATCAGTATATAAAGATATAATTTTGCCTCAGCATAGAGATGGCTCCCCTTTCTTGTGAGGCACATGAGCTGTGTACAGGTGAGAGGTGGGGAGCGTGGCTGGTACCAGCCATGGTGGAGCCCCTGGCATGGGAGGCAGTGCTGCTCATCCACTGGTTATGGCCCTCTGTCCAGCCACAAGCTCACTTTGTCACCAGCAAAATCCTTCCTCACCTTTGCTTCTGTCGCTCCATTAAACATTCATGAAAAAAACCCAACTTCCTACTGAGTATCCATTAGCCACCAATGCCCATGTTAATGAGCAAACTGTGAATGCACCAAAGAGCAAATTGAAATGAGTCACAAAATACACTTAGGATGTGCTTCCTGCCAGTATTGGTGCGTCATTGGGAAAATGCTGGTTCCTTAACAACAGGCATATAAAGAGTAGAAAATACAGCTGACTGAAAAAAGGCATTATTTAAAGGAGTTCCATTAAAAGTGACTAACTGATTTATGAGCAAATGAATCATATCTGCACATTAGCTCTTTATTTGTCATGCCAACTTGTTTTCTATTATATTAAAGCAGTTTTAAATTAAAACACAACATTAAGTTAAATTAAGGCCTGCTACAGAAAAAAAAAATCAAAACAGACATAATTTAATTACAGTTAACCTGTGTAAATAAGAGTAAATAATTAATTTATGACAGTAAAAAATTGTTGCCTTATATACTTTGTTCAATTAAGGACATATTAAGGCCTAAAAGTACAGTGCTTTCCTGTCTTTATTCATTTCTTTCAGCTTTACACCTCTTTGAATATTTAATACAAAACAGACTGCTGGTAAAAACATGTTGACATGCATCACTCGGCTGGATGGGAGGAAATTCTTTCTGCATCGCACAGGATGACAGCTGGTACTGATCAAAATTTCAGGTGACAAGTCAATCCTCAAAAAAAAGGCCTAAAGAGAGTATAATCGGTGTTCATCTCAGCTTTTCTGCTGTCACCCAGGCAAGGGAAGGGACATGTGCATTTGCAGTGAGGTGCTGCCCGCTGCCCATGTCAGAGCAGCGTGGCCACATGTCCCCTCCATGCCTGGGGACAGCCACTGTATGGCCTGCAGGAGCCACACCAGGCTCCAGACACCTGCTTAGTACAGAACTTCTGTCTGGGATGGTAGCAAAGTGCCACTGCTTAAAGCAGGAAAAACCAGCTGGGAGTCATTTCACAAGGCTGGGGTGAATGGGTGGGCAGAGGGGAGGTGTGGGAGGCTGGAGGCAGCATGGAAAGCCAGCACCTGGAGGCTGCAGATGGGTGCCAGGGAGGTGGTGGTGGAGTCCTTTCTGGGAGTCCCTTGCTTTTGCTCCTCCATGAATGGGGTGAAAGACCCAACTGTGTTAGGGTGGCTACAACTGGGCAAATTGAAATTCTAGTATCTGGATATGGAATTATCCGATGCAAAGGAGAAACAGTTGCCTCAAAGGTGAGCTGCAACCCACTGGCAATTCAGGTATGAACATGATATATAAAAAAATGAGAGATGAGGAGGTAAACACTTAGACAAAAGCCCTCAAGAAAAAAGTCCATGATCTCCTGAGACTTTACAGTTTATTGTGACTAGACTCATATAATCCACTTCAGTTCCCCCTGAAGTCCATGGAAAGCCACCAGCTGAGCGCAGAGGGGACTGAAATTTGTGTAGAGTAAGAACATTACTTATGGTTGGGTGAAAAGCTATTATGGAAATCTCCACTTTGACCATTCTTTGATATAAACAGCTTTGCTTTTGAAGAACTTTCATAAAAATGTTTGTATGAATGCTTGTGAAGTCAAGCCTGCGAGCAAGCATTGGTTAATGTGGAAATCAAATTTACTTCATGAGAAAAATAAATTAGTTCTGGGCAGAAATGGAAGTAGTTTATTTATTAAAAGAGGGATTTTAGGCCATCTGTCAGGAAACTCAAATTAAACAATCTGCTCAATTCTCAGTAGACGTAAATCTGTGAAGCTCTGTGGATTTTGAGTGGCCAACAGCACAGCTCAGGTGAATGTGAAAAAATTACAGACAGTTTATTCACAACTGATAGGCTTAAATTTGATCACAGAAATATTTTTTAAAAATACTCTAAACCAGTTTAAAAAAATTCAGTTAGAAAGTGAAATTAAATCTGCTACATTTTTCAACTATATATTTAATTTATCATTATTATATCTGTCTTGCTGCAATAACCCAGGATATTTTCCCTGGAAGCCTTTTGTTTTGGTTTTGCTTCTTGAAGATCTATGACACACAGCAAAGCACTCCAATTACATGCACAGTCTTGCTAAATATAAACTACCCTATTACAGGGTGTTGCTATTGAGTTCTCTTAAGAGGTCAGACTGGCAGAAAGCATATTCTCTTCATGAAGGAGTTTAGAGAAGACAGTAGTGCTGGGTTTACAGAGGACTTTCTACTTTTGATCAGTGCTTTTTAACATTCTTTATTCCTATTAAGGGGTAGTGCAGAGGAGAAAATCAAGATAGAAATATTTGAGGATGTCTTGATATGCTTTAGGGAGGATGTGCTTGCTGGGAAAGTTGCAGCTTTCAGCAGAGGGATGAACACAGAGAACTGACAGAATGTTGAAACTTATGAATCTTGTGGAAGACAGTGAATAAATCTCTGGGTTGAAGTTTCACACCAGATCTTAAACAAGCACCACTGCCCATAACACACCACGTCCTGGCATGTTTGAAACACAGCTCTGGGTTTCATTGCAGAACTCTATTAACATTTTCAAAAAAAAACAAGGCCAGTTTTGTAAGCCAAAAACGGTGCATGATGAATTTTCCAATGTTTTATCTGAATTGTGACAGTCCTATACATTACCAGTATCAGCTCTGGAGTCATAACAGAATCTAAACTCAGCAAAAATAGAGAGCTTTTTCTAACATGAACCCCTGCCTGTCCAAGCCCTAAAATTACCACATGTTTGCAATACATGAATAAAAACCCTTAGAGGAGTCACACTCTATGACTTCTCAGTGCATTTGTTGTGTTCTTGTTAGTCTTATATTTGATGCCCTTTGAAATTTGTACATTCCAAAATCTTAAGGTTTGCTTCAAACGGGACTATAAAATAACTGCAAAAAGAGGCAAACAAGAAATGACTGGAGATGAGAGAGAGAAAAAGGACATGACCTAAATTTTTAATGCCTCATAATTACCAAAGTTGGAGTAAAAGTTTATTCCATTATAATTTTGTCCAGCTGTCTCTTCAGTCTTTGGTTCTGTCCTTACAGTCTGTGGTGGTGCTGGTGTCATAGGGAGGTGGCTGACAAACTCCATCTCCAGTAATTCGCCTTCCAGTCACCATTTGTTTCTTCTGCCTGGATCCCCTGAGCAGGGTCAGGTCAGGTCATGGGGAGGAGGGAGAATCTGGCTGCATGGCTGAGCTGTCAGTGTGCTACTGCTTTCTTTGGGCCTGAATTTGTAGCCACTCCCTCTTGAGAATTCCTCTTGATGGCTCTGGTAGTTTCAAACTTGTGCAGCTGCAAAACCAAGACCTAAATCAATTCTATATGTCTCTCCTTGTCAATATTGTGCTACTGCTTATAACAGCATTGACAGAGAGGTTTATGCATCCACGGCACTTATGTTAAGGTCGTGAAAAGAAGGAAGGAAATTATTCTAGTGCAGAGTGAGTAGGTTCTGGGAGCAGGGGGGCAGAGGGAAAAAATCCCTGCTGAGTTTTTGGCTCTTTCAAGTTTCCAGAAACTCTTGGTACAAGATTTAATGATGACCTGGAATATATGAATCTTCACAGATGATCTACAGCTACAAGCACTTTGGAAGGGATTCTTTTCCCTCATCAAGTCCTTAATGTGAAATAAAACAGTGCATTGTGGAAATCAAGAACTGAATCCTAAGAAGGAGGCTGAATGGATCAGAGAGAAGAATTTTGCAGAAGGCTTTGACAAGGCAGCTGGTGCTAGAAACAAGCACCTCCTAGCACTAGAAAAGGTGGAAAAAAGTCAGCTTGAGTCATATATGTCAATTCTCAACCTGGGTTTGCATTTCTGTCCTTTTAAAATGTTCCTGCCATAGCTCTGTCAGCATCAATCTTCTCATTTTAAGGATGTTTAAGACAGTGGGGTACAAGGAAAAACATTACTGAAATAATGCCTCTTTTTGCTGGCATTGTATGTATTTCATTTAACAAGCAAACAAAATGTACAGAGCTCAGTCTCCCTGTAGAACTACTAGCACAGCTCTCTGGCTCCCAAGGGGCTTAGTTACAATATTAGATTACAAACATGCAGGGACTCAGATCCTGCATATATTAAATTCTTTTTCTACTCTAAGGCTTAAAAATATGACTCAGAGGTGTTGGTGACAGGTCTGTTCCTTTTGAATCAAGAGGCTATGCTTGTCTTCTGTGGGTAGATAATGTCATATTTCTTTCAGAAAACCCAAGCAGATGTTGCTCTTTTGTTTTAAGTGTGGCAGGAGAGAGGGCAATGCCAAGGCCTGGCTTAGCTAGGCGGCAGGATGAGGAGCAGAGGCATCAGAAGCACAGGTCTTAGCTTTGCACTCGGTGCTTGCCTGCACTTCCAGGTGTGTCTCCTCCTCCCCATGAGTGGAGAAGGCAGAGGGGCTGCCATTTCTCAAAATTCTGGGGGCAACCTGGGAGGGGAGAGTGGGTATATATTGAGCTACTGTGACTTCTCAACCAAAATACCTGCAATTGAAGTGGTATCTCTGGCATCAGCTGTTTCCTTGGATCAAAGGATTCATGTCCATGTCTCCCAGGAGAGAGATTTCTATTCTTTGAAAACTTGGATCCAATGTAAACTCTCTGTAATTACATTTAATAGATTTCACTGATATACATTTTCTTTCTAAGGACCTTTAGTTTATCCAAGGGTGTCTTCACTGAAACAGATCATGTTCTATCACAAGTGGGAGAGAAAAAAGGAAAAGAAAGAAAAAAGTCTAATACAGTATTAATAAACCTAATATCCAGCAGCAGTTTCTGTTCCAACAGCATTAAGCATTCAGACATGTACATTTTTAATCAGATGCTGATTCTTATTGAAAAATGTACGAATACAACTTTCAAGAGAGGATTACACAACAAGTTTCAACTTGTTTCATTAATTACTTTTCTTTTTCCAAAGGTACAGCAGAAAATTGCTGGCAGGAACCTCAGTGAACCATGTCCATGGGCCATTAAAAATGGATTAAATTTGCTTTTATAACCTCATTGATTTAAGACTTTTTATTTCTTTCTTTTCTGAGGCAAGCTCACTCTTTTGAAAATGTTATTCAGGAATTGTTCTTTTCCTGCAGTGAAAGTGCTAAGAAGAAAGAACACATTATTGGATTTTATTGTTCTTTAATACTGAAAATGACAAAGGGAAACAACACTGAGAAAAGCTAAGCCCATGTATTATATACCATCAGGCGCAACACCTCTAGTTATGCTTTTGTCTGGTGATGAATAAATTCTACTGTCACTTGCTTTGACCACTATTATGAGAATTTAATTAAGAGACGGTGGACAAAACGAACTCTGTCACCAGATTATAGTGTCCCACAGCAGGAGTTCTGCTGAGGCATTTAGAGAAATGTTGACTTTATTGTTCTACCTCATTTCAAACATGTGGAAAATATTTTCCACTTGCAGTGTTAGTTGCAGTAAGATTTCTGTTACCCTACTCAAGGCAAAGGCACAAGCCAGTTTATGTCCCCTTGAAGGGGTTAACAGAATAGCAGTTCCACTCATGTGTCTAAGAAAGTAATGCACATCTACCACTCCATCATGGTTTTCCTCACTTTTCCAATGTTTAGTTGGAATGCATGATATAATTTGGAGGCAAAACACTACAGTTATTATTTTTGTCCAACAATTAATTTAATTACTGACTTAAATATAACCCTTTTACCTAAAATCCTAAAACCTAAAATCATACATGGTTCCACTAACTGTTATCTTGGTGATGTTCCAGAGCATCAAAGCAGGCAAGCATGAATCTCATATTACATACATGCATTGTCTTTTGTAAAATTTCCATTATAAAACTGAGCTCATGCTTAAATATGTTCCAGGATGACAGCTAATTCCAGGGACATTTCTGGGTTGCTCTATTTGTTTATGGTTGTATCTGAAAGCATATTCCAATGGAAATAGAGAAATTTTCCAAATTTCAATGCTGTTGGTGGGATTCTGCAGCCTAGCACAGGGTGTATGGTTGCATCTACTGGAGCAACTTAATTACTTTTGTTCTTATGTATTCAAAGTTTAGGATAAATCCTTTGGAACATCTTGGTCACACAGATTCAGAACAATGTTTTCAGCTGGAGGCACAGTGATGTCCAAATATGTCTTTTTGGCACATCATTGAAAATGGTGTCTCTTAACATTAGCTCTCCTTAAGATTATGTAGTCCACTGGTGATCCTTTTTAGGAGTAGGAAGAGTTTTGGCCCATGTTAGAAAAGCGCTTTCACAGAGTGGTGCAATATAAACCGCAAAATGTGACAATAATTTACAGTTTGAAGAATGCATGACATTAACTGAACTAACAGAATTTAAGATTGCAATATTAGTATTGTGGGAATATAAAACATAGTAAATTTATTTTGTGGAAATGATTATGTAGTGGAATGGATATTTAATTATTAGGACAGAAGACAAACAACAATCCGATTTTAGTTTTCCATTTTGGTATTTTAATGATCTTCACACAATTTTTAAGACAGATGATGAAACACTATTAATCAAATACACAAAAATATTCATTAGAAAAATTACATTATAAATGTGCTGAGGGTGAAAGTTACATTCACATGTACAATATAAGAAAAAGACAATGTGACAAACTGTACTGTTGAATAAATAATTCTGTGACGGGGAAGGGTTTTGTTTAAAAATGAAAGCTGCAACAGAATTTAACCTGTTTGTTTCCAGTCTTTTCTGAAAGCAGATTTACGTATTATTCTTGGTTGCTATATCCAGCTACTTTCTGAAATTGCTGAGGCACTTGGAACATAAGGCCATAAGTACTGCCTGCTCAGACCACACCGAAGATCAATCTAGCCGGTAACACTGGCTCCATCAAGGAGGGAGAATAAAATCTGGGACAAGACTAAGTAACATCCACCATCCATTCTTTCCATTCATTTTTTTTCCCCTTTCTCTTACTACACAACAATCTCAGTGAGCAATCAGTGGGCCAGAGGTGATCATGAGAAATAATGAATCATGATTCCCCAGTCAACTGCCTTCCTTCGCTTTGTGACTGCATTACACTCCTCCTCTGCCCCAAATTGTTGCTTTTCCAGTCTGAATACTAATCTGGGTTTTATCTCTTTGTACTGGAATTGCTTTATTGCACAGGTCGTTTTTGTCACCATTTTTTAAATCTTTCTATTGTGTTAGACCCCTTTTGAAACTGGACCATTATAACTGCATGCATTGCTCAGATGTTGGCCAGACATGGATATGTAGACTGAAGCTAGCATCCTCTGCTTTATCCTTCATTCCTCCCCAGTAATCCCACTTTTCTTTTTTACTTTTCTGATCACTGCTGAGCCAGGATGTTCAGAGAGCTGTTGATAGTGTCTCAAAGATACTTTTGCTGACTAGAGCTGTTAAATAAGAGTCCACCAATGTGTATGTAGTCTGCTGAGGTACCTGTTGCTGATTCCCCAGCTTCTGGGTCACAGACTGGGCCCTCCCAGGGGGCTCCCCCCATCAGGGGAGACCCTCTTGGAGTGGTTTCGTGTCGGGAAAGAGAGATGCACTAGATTTTTTCAGTCTTCAGGTTCTTGTTTATTATTGTCTTATCTAAAGTTTTGCACGCTGTCCACACCAGGCTGCACTTGAAAAGCACCACAAAAATGGCTAACAATCTCTTGTTACAAGGTCTTTTAAAACTAAACTATCCAATTAAGAACTGACACCAACATTATTTCCCCTTTTAACCCAATAACTGATCCCTAAAAGCCCGCAATGTGGATTTTTCCACCCAATTACAAAATGCCACCCAAACCCATGAAGAAGGAGGAAGAAGAAGTATGAAGAAGCAACCCAGGATGACACCCTGTGCCCTCCATCTTGCTTCCACCCACAACATACTAAAAATCCCAAAACCTAAATTTCCCACCTAAGTGATACACCTACACT
>VYZP01000550.1:0-14173 GCA_013400635.1 Hypocryptadius cinnamomeus
TCTAGTTTTCATCCCTCCTTTAATCCCTCTTAAAGACAATGTAGGCAGTATGTTCTTGGAGGGCAAAAACATCCACTGTCTCAGCTGTATCAGTTTCAGAATTTCTCTTCCTTTCTACCACATTAATATCAAACTAAGAAAAGGTTAATTAATACAGAACCCAGAAGTACAGTGTGCTCCAGAACACCCTTCTTTTATCCTGTCATACAAATGCTTTACAAGAATGGTAAAAAGCTATTTATGTGAGCCCTACACTTGGCTCAGAAATTACCTATGGAAGGAGGTCTTTTCAAGGAGCAGTGCCCATTCCCTTTAAGGCCTCTGAATGTTTTTTTTGGGAATCTGCTCCACTTGGTTACATTCGACCTTTTGAAAGGACTTCATTCAAACAAAGGGGAGCTAATCCGGGTTTCTCAACAAGACTAAGAATGAAAGCAATCACTGGCTTTTCAAAATTTGCAATGGTCTTGGCTGGCTGTGCTCACCTTGTAATTGTATTTTCCTCAAGAGCCTTTCTCCCAAATAAGAGGTTGGGATGCTATTGTAATGTCAAATCTGACTCACTGTTACAGTTGCTATTAAAAGTTAGCAGCTGTAATTAGGGAAGAATTTTGAAGCTGCAGTGTTGTATTGTCAGTTGTAACAGCTTTTAATTATCTTATATTTTTCTTTAAAGTGATCAGCTTTGCTGAAGTTGAATGTGCTTTTATCATTTTTGCTCTGGAAATGAGCTGACACATTTAGTATAATTTAGATAGAAATACTGTTGCTGCAGAAAACAATTGGAATCTATGAACTTTTTAGAGGATTGTGAGCAAAGGAGACAGCCATAGTGCTTAGAGGGATTTTGCCATCATCCAATTAAAATAGTCCTCCATTCTTTCTAATACCATTCTATCTGGTCTTAAAATGCGTAAGACTAATTACATCAGCCCACAGAGGCTTGCATGGCTAATACCATTGGCCATTTCCTCAAATAGAAGAATTATAAATGATTAAACACTTGGCAAATAATGGCAGTTTTGCTGCAGGACTCGATGGGATCCACAGATACTCTGTCATTTCCCCTGGCTCACTGCAGCCTGTGCTGCTCAGCCTTGCAGCAGATGCCAGTGCTGGAATTCCAGCAGCCAATTCCATTGTCCCCCCAGCTTACTGGAGTCCAGGAAGAAACCAAACCCTTTTGTTTCTATTTCTACTCTGGACTTACGCTGGGGATAGAGAGAATAAAGACAGAGCCTTATAGATTAGTCTGGTAATAGGGCATGCCTTGTTATGCACGACTTCACTCCCTTTAAATCCTTTCACTTGTGTTGGGAAAAAAATTGAGTTTTCCAGGGAAGGATCCTGAATCTTAAGGATATGGAAGAATGCAGCTGGTGTAGAAACTACAGAAGAGTCTGGGTGAGCAGACTGTCCTGTGGCAGTGTGCAGGAGCCTCGAAGGCTAGATACAGCTAAAGAAATGCTGCTCTGTATTGTCACTTTTGGCAGGCAGCGTCCTTGTCAATATGCATGAGCACTCAGCAGAGTGAGAGAACCTGTCACCCAGGGGATGTTACACACTGATGACAACAACCAGGCACAGGTCCTCTAACATGTACTTAGATTAAGTTCATTTACAGTTGTCACTCCCAGAGAAGGAAAACTGCTAGGCAGGAAAGGACAAGCAGCATTGGTGGTGCAGCCACTCTTCCAGCCAGCATTTCCACTTCTTGCATCCTGTTCATAATTGATTCTTCAAGACTGGGAAAAGTGAAAATTCTGTCTGCTTCAGCAGCTCCAATGAACCTGAAAATTAATCCTTATAATCCTTATATTATGATGTCCCCATGAGAGACCAATTTACCCATGACCCTAGTGGGAATGCTCTCTCACTGCAGCATGTTGGCTTTGGATTGGATTGTTTTGATAAATACTGATTGCATTTATAACGTTCATATCCAACTAAAATCCACCATGGGAGAGATTCCTGGTCATGTCTTGATCTTGTTCATGTACTCTCTTTTAAACCATCCCAGACATTCCTGGCTCTTCCACACAGTCACCACATTCTTTGGGACAGGGATTAAATATTTGCTCAATTTGTTCTGGTTTGGTTTTTTCCCTGCTATTAATGTTTGAGGAGGTGTGATGCCTTTCAGATCACAAAAGGAGAAGTTATCAAAGGGATGGGAGTCCTTCTAATACCTGACTAATAGATATCAAGAGATGGGTAATAAAACTATAATTTCAGAAAGATAAGACCTTCTCCCTGTGAAACTCCAAAAAAGCTCACAAAATGCTACAGGGGAATTTTATTGTTGTGAATCTACATATTAGAATTGAAATTTGGCATATGGGAGTGTTAATTTATCACAGAAGAGAAGATTATATTCTTTGAAACACATTCAGAATTTAATTCCTGTTCTAGGCAGATGCAACACCTTGGCCTGGATTTTTGTTTGAGTGTTTGTTTTGTAAATATAAATGCCCATCAAAGTAAATCTCATCAGTAGGAAGTGCAGTGCAATGTAAATGGTGTTTGAGAGTTCTGGGCAGTTTTTTGGTCACAGTTGCCTACAGAGTTCAGTATCTTGGGAAAGAAAATCTCTATTACCTTGAGCAGTTTTGTAAATAGTGGGCATGTTCTATTAAATGTTGTTTTAATGCTTAAAAGAAGTTTATTGCACTGAATGCTTTTCGTTATTCCTTTTCCATATAAGCACTGCATATATACACACATATCTGTAGACACATAAATCCTAAATAAGTTCATAAATTGAACCAGGAGATTCAGAGTATTATGCTTTCCAGAGTAAATAGGTTTTTCAAAAAAATATTTAACTTTGGCTTTCAGAGCCCTGGATGAGATATGCAACATTGGATACACATTTCCCAGTGCTGGGGGAGCCCAAATTCCACTGAATTTCAGGGGGACCAAACCACTGATCCTGATTAAACTATTTGTGATCTGACTTACTTTCATGGGCACGTGTCATATGAGGATATTTGAAAATTATTCTGTAGAATGTGAATAAGAAAATATATTCAGTGTCTTCTGATACCTTTGAGCACAGCCTTTCCATGGGCTTAAAATCTCACTATTCTGAGGAGAGCACTGAGGGTAATTTAAGTTTCAGTAAAGAAAGAAGCAGTCTTTTTTACTTTGAGGGACTATTGCCTGCTTCTTGAGATTATTGAATTTTCATTCCAGTATAGAGAGGAGCAGTATATCGCCAAGATGAAACAGAAAGCTTAATAGGCACTATATCTCTTGATGTTTATAGAAACTTAGCCAACAATCTTAAAAGACACTGAATTGGATTCTAAAATACTGGCACAAATGAATTAGGAGGAAATGGTTCTTGCAGCAATAGTGCCACATGTGCCATTCACTCTATTAAAATATGACACTAGTCTTAATTTTTTTGTATTAAATTAGAAATTACATGTGTTGGAGAATAATGGGAAGTCATTCAATCACAGAATAAGCTGAACTGAGTGGGAAGGGACCCACAAGGATTATTGAGTCCAGCTCCTGGCCTTGCTCATCCAGCAATCCCAGCCTGTCCATCCCTGGCAGCAGTGTCCAAAGGCTCCTGGAGCTCTGGCAGCCTTGGGGCTGTGCCCATTCCTTGGAGAGCCTGGGCAGTGCCCAGCACCCTTTGGGTAAAAAAGACTGGCATTTATTTTTTTCAGCAAGAGGCTGCAATAATTGAAATCTTATAAGTAGCTAGATTATCTACAAAATGAATTCTTAGAGAAAATAGAGAAAATAACATGACAAAGATGTGTATCTGTTCCACATTTAAAATTGTGAAAGGAAGCCGTCACAATTGTGCTTGGGGACAGGGGGACTTTTCTATTATTTTTGCAGAGGTTTAGCTTGGCAACATGATTTTGCTGTCCAGGTGAGTAAGTGGTGTTACTCCCTGTGAACACCTCAGGTCGTTGCAGAGTACTTGTTATTGTCAGGCACTAGGTGGCCTGCTTGCTAAAACATCGTAATGAAGCCTTCTGCAGACAATTTGCAGAAGCACTGCCTGAAAAATGAGTAAATAAAAATGCATCTTTAATTTCTAATAGAGGCTGAGGCATTTAAAGTCACCAACGCCAAGTTCCAGACAGGTGGAAGTCTGCAGGTGCTGTAAGCTACCCAAAACTCAGCGCACAATGATTTTGTTCTTGTCTTGCAGACAATATTTAGACAAAAGATCAAAGCTTCCCATTAAAGATGGGATGCTGACCTGTATATTCTCTAAATCATATGCTCTTAGTTCCTTTGAGGGAAGGTAAAAGCTGACAGGTGCAATATAGTACAGCATTTGTTTTAGCACCCTGATGGTTTGGTGTGTTGTGCCCAGAAACATGAAAAGATCAGTATTTATAGTTTCTAAAGGGCAAATATCACACTGGTATTCCAGAAGTTAGTTGTTCTCAATCTGATCTACAGAAAAGCAGAATTAAGAGCAGCAAGCAAAGCAAGACCTCACTGGTTTTTCTTGTTTTGGTGTGGTTTGGGGTGCTCGAAGGCTGGACAAGACCTGTGGTCTCTCAGTGCTGTCACCTGAGTCCTGTGCTGGTACAAACCACCTTAAACTGTGTTTTTCAGCAATTTTGAGGTTTTCATTTGTTGTTCTGGAGCTTGTTAGTGTCAGTGGATGTGTGGTGATCACTCAGTTTGAGCTTTGGATATTGAACTTAATAATAAAAAAAAAAGTATCTGTTTTATTTATTAAAAATGTAATGAAATACTAATTTCAGTAACAAGCTTTCATTAAAATAGTTTTGCTGCTGAGTTGAATGGCTAAAGTGATTAACCACAGAATTATTTCAATATGATTATTGAGCTTTATTTCAGGTCAAATGCAAGACTAATGAGATGGTTGAGATGGGAAAGATCATTTTATCAGCCTTTGGTAGAATTCTAGAATATTAGTGGTCAGGAAGGGTGCAAATTTCTGCTGTACTGCAGAGACCATGTGAGAAGGATGTGGCTGAACCCAGGGATGAGCATAATCTGAATTCCACACAACTCTGTTGTGGTCATCTGCTTGGAAATTTATCTTGCACACATTTTTCAGCTGAATTCCCCTAATGTCTCTGTTCTACACCAGATAAATGAACAAACAAGAGACAGCTCCATTGCAGTGATTTCTAATTGTACAGGAAAGGGCATTGTGTGGCTTGTGTAATTACAGGTTTTATTTTCTCCTGAAATCATAGTAATTTAAACAATTGATTCAGGTAATTGGTCATATTTCTGTAGGACAGGAAAGATGTTTCAACCTGATATTTGTGTCCTTTATTCTGAGTAAGAGTAGAACACACAAATATATGGCAGAATATGGTGTGTTCCAAGAAAATGTCTAATTTTTATTTTTCTTTTTGCTTCCAAGAAAGCTTTGCATCCCAATAGAAGAGGAACTATAAGAACTTGTTGTTTTGTGATTTGATCAAAAAAGTGTATTCCTCCTTACTCCAGCCAAGTCTGAGCATGAATCTCTTGAATTGATTTCAAAGAAAGCAGACTTGGCAGGATCCCTCAGGTTACAGAGAACGATTCTCCATTTAAAGCAGTGCAGCATCCATCCACACTGCACTGAGAAATAAAGTGCCTCCTCAAACTCTGCCAGAAAGAGACAAAAAATCTGTGATATGTGGCACATACACACTCACACACACACACAAATTCCTGTCACTGCAGCTTGTAGGAGAACAGGGAACAAATTACTGATGCATAGAGGAATATCACTGTGAGATGTCAGACTGCCTATAGGAATTCATCATGCCTGGATATCAGAAAATGGGTGTGATGTACTGCATCACATAAAACACAGAAGAATTTTATCAGGAAAATAGATCTGCAAGCTTTAAGATACTCTTTATGTGCTGGTATATTTGAAAAAAATTAATGTATCTTATAATACTTTACAGTGTACATGGAAGTTACAATAGGAATTGTGTCTGCTTTTCAGCACCACAACACTTCAATACTTCCAGTTTCTATACCTGAATAGAACTTTGTCTTAGGGAATTTTGCTGTGGGGCATTTGAGATATCCTATATTCCACACAACTGGGATCCTAACAGATCTTAGTAAGAGAACACCAAATTTTCTTTTCTACACAGGATGTGACTTTTGTAAGTTCTGAGCCTTTGTTTTACTGGAAATCAGTAGGGCTTCTGACTGACACATCATCAGACGTTAAAGATTTGAAATGTTATTATTTTCTCTATTCATTTAATCACAAATCAATATTTCTGCTCCTTGTACCAGTAATTGATGGAGCAGTTAATCTTGTCACTGTTGTTCTTCCATCTTGTGAGACAACATATAATTATGTCCTTGTGTCACTTGTGTTGATCTTGTTTAAGAGATTCAAAACAACCTCTGCATAGAAAGGAAAACACCAATTTTCTTGGCAGGTCTTGGATTTGGAGGCATAATTAGCTGATGTAAAGGAACAGTCTATCAGTTGTGTTTGCATGACATTTCTATTACAACCCTAATACAAATGTTTAATTTCCAGAAAGAACCAAAATATCTTTGGTCGTTTTTAGTTTCTTGAAACAGGAAAAGTAACCAAAATGTGAAGCACGATAAAACTTACAAACTATACAGGATTTTGTACAACCTCATGTTATTCAAAAATTCTCTGTGTTGCAATTTTTCCAGCTAATAGACTGGTTTGTGTTTTGTGGTATTTTTTGTACCCTTTTCTGACTTACAGCTAAATCATAAGCTGTTATCAAGTGGAGAAGTCACTCCATTTATAGCAAAATTAGTTTTTTCACTTGGGTTTGTGGAGTAGGAACGTGACTTTTACACAAAAGAGAGGAAGAAGGATATATATCTATTTGAAACTTTAATCATCATTCACACTACTCCTTTAAATTTCTCCTCATGCAATTTCTTCTTTCAAGAACTAAAATGTGATTTTCTTAAAAAATGTTCTGTGTAGTGTATCAGTGATGATAGAATGCATCAAGGCCCCATGATATTGGGTGGGAAAATGTGCTTCAGTGGGGCTTCTAAAAGCTTCTCCAGGAGCATGGTGACCTCCAGGACTCTGATACACATGTGCACACTGCTTTCATTATTAGTTATACCTTTGGAAGCTGTTTATCCTGTTTATTCTGTGTCAGAAGAAGGAGAATGGATGGGAATTAGCATCCCAAATATTCCAAACTTCTCTGTTCTCCATTACAAGCCTGAGTCTCTGCACATCACTTTTGTCTGGGGGTCATTGACAGTGAGTTGGCCACACCAAGTCAATGGAAATGCAGATTTCCAGCCAGAAATGTTTTGTCCACGTTGCAGAAGCTTAACTGTTGGCAGGATTCAGTGAGGAGGCAGGAAAAAAATGCAAAAACCACATTTCCTGTTATTTGAATGCAGTCTATGGAGGAGCTGCAGTGTCTTTATGAACTTTATGGCTCTGGGCAAAGTGTTAAAAATCAGATTTTCTGGGCTTGTTAAGCAACAGCTTTACCATGACAGGCTTCAAGAGCATGGCCTGACCTTTGTAATACAATCTAAAATTAAGCATTTAATGCTGACACATAACAGTCTATGCAAATATTTAATAAAGGTCTGTTGTTGAGGTGTGTAGGCAACTTGACTTTTTGCTTAAGTTAAGGAATTTTATTTCCAGAACTATAGTACCAGCAAACTTTGTAAAACCTGGAGAAGACTCCAGTGGTTACAATGGGCTTTGAATCAATTTAATGTTGACCAGAACCTCCGCTTGTTAAACCATATTTACTATACAGGTAAAACAAAATTTAAAGAATCAGGCCCTGCACATCAAATTGCTGTAACACATTTTAAAGTACCCTTATAATTCTGTTTTATCCAATTTTGTGACTCTTCTTGCTGAGTACTTTTTGTACAAGTAGTTTGACTGGTTTTAGGTAGATGCTTTCTCCTAAATCAAAACTGCTCTGCTCCATCATCTCCATGGGATGATTTTGTTTTCAATCCCCTTTCCAGAGTCTCTTCAGTTTAGAATTCTCTGGGGCACAGAATTTCCTTTGAGAAGCAATCCATGTGTTTGCCATGCCTGCAGCAGTTTGGGGATCTGTCAGGATGGGAGGTGTTTCACCAGAACAGTGGAATATTCCAGTGTCATTTTGGTTTTTGAGATAACAGAGGAAAAGACTTCACATTTTTGTGACTAAATGATAAAATTAAAGCAGTATTTTTGTTGTTTAAAGAAGTATTTATTGTTATTTTGTTATCAGGCCACCAGTGGAGGAGCTGCCACTGGCAGGCAGCAATTCCCAGCCCAAGGCTTCCATGGCTAAAGATGATGATTTGTCTTTGTGTTCATGGAACAAAAAATAAATGTTTTTTTTTCCTAGGAGCTGCCTGAGGGTCATGGAGAGAGTGAGGATCCCCTGACTATGACAGGGGAAGAGCCACCCTGCCCCAGGGCAGGAAGGGGAGAGGCTTTTGGCATCATCTGCTTTTGGTTTTTTGGTTATTTTGATATAACCAAAAACTGATATAAACCCCAAACTCTGATATTGTTCTGTCCTTGGAAAAGCTTTCCTCTCCAATCACCTTCTCTTAGGAGGTTTTTTTTCCATGCTGCCATGTTTTATTCATGTGGTGTGTTTAGTAGGGCCAGTTTGCTAAAAAATGTGGTGATTGCTTCCCTGCTCAGGGCCATCCATAAATGATGAGAAAATTCCATCCAAGATGTGCAATTAGTTCTCAAGTTTATGGCACTTTTGGAGCTTCCAGAGTTGAGTTAATGATTTGTAAAGATGTTTTCTCGTGTATGGTATCCATATGTGGCATGTGATCACTTTGGGCAGACGTGGTGATTAAGCTGTTAATTGGTGAGATAGATAAGATAGATATATGGTATAGAATATGCAATTTATGATGTATTTGATATTTTAAACTCTTGACTAGAACTTTATAGTTTGATTGTAATTTGCATTCAAGATATCTTTAAGAAGAACAAAAAATCCCATATGAAAATGAGGAGCTATACTGCTACTGGATAAAAAAAAAAACTGATTTTGATATATTTTTTTAATATATTCTGCTAAGGCAGCATATAGCAAGGTTTATCCTTTTGGAGTCCAATATGTGTATTCTGGCACCCAGGAGAATTTTTTTCTCCTTCAGGAGCTAGGTGCAACTAGTGCAAAATTCCAGTTATCCTGAGTTTACAAGAATTACGGAATATAAATAGAATATATTTTTCCTTTTAAGTTATGACTTAAAAAAAAAAATAGCAATATATTTAGTTTTTTTGTTTCCTTTTAGAAATTTTGGGAACAGTGCTCTCTGCTCTCACAAATGGTTTAAGTGAGAAGTAAATTACTGTGATTTCCTCAGCTCTGTGTGTGGAACTGGAGGGGTTGGAAGGAGGTGACAGATTCCTGCTCCTCTGGAACTCATGGAATGAACTGTGTGTGCCTGGGCTCCTGGCAGAATTGTGCTTGGAAAAGCAGGACAATATAACACAATATTAACAGTAGAACAGCATCCCTGCCCTGATTCACAGCCCCTGGAACTGTTCAGTAGACACTGAAATGTGGATTTTACCAGGGAGAAATGAAAATTACTGACTGGCAGCAAGGCAGTGAAGCAAGATGCATTATGTATGAAACAGGTGATCTTGACAATTGCCATCCAAAGGATTTGACACAAATGACTGAAATCAGATTGACTTCCATTTTATAACAAATAAAATCGTGCTTTGTTTTGGAGAGCATCCAACAGCCACACATGTGGTTTCTTATTGTGGTCCCATATTCTCTTTTGCCACTGGTTCATAGATGATTTTCCTTTGGTTTGTTTTAGCAGAGATTTAATTTTCAGATTTAAGGCATGAACAGATTTTCAAGTACCAAAACCAGAGCAATTTCCACTTGATTGGTAAAATGTATTCAGGTAGTACAAACACACAAATAAAATGCAAAGAAAATGACATTATGAATCATGCCATTAACAACTTGATTTTTCGTAATGTTTTTTGAAGTCAGCCATTGAGTTATAGTGAATATATATTTGAATTTGCAGAGCAATGTAGTGTTCACTTTGGAGTTGTAATGGTCTGCAGCTTTGTAGGGGGTTTGGTTGTTGGGTTTGGTTTGGTTTTTCAGCTGTTTTTTACTCTTTCTTTTTAATTTTTCTATTTGTTCAGGCATCCCACTATTTCTTTCTAAGAAAATGAAAATAGCCATTAAAGATCTTCAGTTTTTCCCCAAGATTTCTGTTCTCAACCTTTAACTTTTATGCAGCTCCAATGCAAAAATGTTCCACTGCTAAAAGCAGGACCATTTCCTAGTGTCACTGGTATATAAATAAATTTGACACTGCATATTCTCACAGGTGTCTGAAATAAGTTACAGGATATTTTTAAAGTATTTCCTGGGTGGCTGCTAGATGCATTTTCCCAAATGTGGACTGTACTTACTCTTCTAGTAAAAAAGGGACTTCAGCTTTAAAGGGATTAATTTGCAACAATTAAAATAAATTACTCCTTATGCCATATATTAATGTGATTGAGTTTAATTTGTTCAGCATGCTCACTGCCTGTTGTGTATTTATAATTCTGCTCACTGTTTCCAGCATTTTCATACAAGTTTTAATCAACACTCTTCCTATTATTTGCAGATTGCTATCAGGAATAAAGAATCCTATCTAAGAATTTTTCAGTTTCTTGTTTTCCACACCTTGGCTGCTTCTTCACGTGGCTTGAAGAACCTGTGTTTTGGTCATTCATGTTTTATTTCCTCAAGTGAAGAGCATTTCTTACCCCCTGTGATAGAAAAATAATAAAAATAAGTAAAAATACTCTATTTTTAAATGGAGTCAGGAGAGCACACAACTGTAAGCAAGCTGTGCCTCTCACTTACTTAATTCTTTTGTTGACTAAATGGGTGTGGGGTGATGTTTTCTCCTGGTGATAAGAATTTCCAGTTTCATTTTGTTCATCACTGAAGAAAAATCAAATTAAAGAAACCTCCTTGAAGTCAATACCATCACGCTCATAAAAAATAGATCAAAGAATGAATCAGTCCCTCAGTGGATTTAGAGTAAAATCATATGAGGGAATGAATTTGAAAGCCCTGATAATATAACAAATTGTCTGTTTCTCTTTGAGGTAGGTCTTTTTCTTTGAGTATGATAATGAAATATCCTGTGTAGGGAGTGGATCCTGTGGATAAATATTGATGGCTGCGAATAATTTATGTTTGAGACACTGTGGAGAGTGGCAGTGAGTTCAGGCTGGTTGGTGGCATTTGTACCTTAAAAAAAATGAGGGGGATTTCTGTCAGGCAACAGCTTTGTGGTGTTTCTTATTGCCATCAAAACCTGTAAAATAGCTGTACATTCTGCACCTTTTCAGAAACCAGTCCCATCAAACTCAGCCAGTTCCTTTAATGGCACCTGGGCTGTGGTGGCAAAGGGGAGACCTCGCTGTGGGCAGCCAGGCCAGGGGCTTATGGCAACCAAAAACACCCCAAACCCACAACCAAAACCTAAACCACTAAATACTTACAGCATCAAAAAGTTCCCACTTTGGGATAAAGCTGAAATCCACATCAGCATGGTCCAAGGACTCAAAATCTGTCTAATTGTCAGTGGGCACTTTGGAGGGAGCCCCAGTGAGGTGGAAGAATTGCAAATAGCTGCCTCCTCAGTGAAATAACGTAATAATCGTGGGATTGAGTGGCAGCTGGAGCTGTGTCATGGGGATCTTTTGCTCTGAGAAACACCATTTTAATACAGGGATTTAAATGCTCCTGTTTAAGGAGCCCACGGTGGATTAGCAGCAAATGAAAAGGATGCGATATTGAAAAAGTGTGGTGTGCTAGCTAAATTTGTCCAAGTAATTAAAATAGGTTCAGGAATATAAAGATAAGAATGGGAGTGATATTTTCAGGATTTCTTCTCTCCTATTACTTTAATAATTGGATATTGGTGTAGCTTTGGACTTCAATATTCCTAATTTTTAAAAATATTATACCTTTTCCTTTGAACTTGATATGGCAGTTACAAAACATCACCACAGCATGTTTGTTCTACTCTAATTCAATTCTGAATCCAAGTATCAAGAAATGGTGTTGTTTTTTCAGTCTGAAGTGGACACCTGAACTCTACTACCTCCTTTACAACTTTTCTGAGATCCTCTTAAGGAAGAAATAACAAGTTCTGTAATAAAGTAAAGGCTCAGGTGGGACCAGATGGAGCCTTGTGTGTAAAGAACAGATTTAGATTCTACCTTCACATCCTGCTCCATTAGGTGATTACAGCTTTTATATTTTCTCTACTTTTCAAGGTATGATTTGACAGCTGCTAAATGAAGAGGATAATGAACAGTGCTAATATTTAAATGACACCATTAATATTTGGTGTATTGGACAAAAAAGCAGGTATATTTGAGTGCATAGACAGCCGGATGAAGAGAAGCAAGTTTAAACTTCTTTTTCCCCTCCTCCCCTCCATCATGTCCATCTGGGCCGTTTCCCTTCCTAGTTAGGAAGTCAGCAGCACAGACAGCAATGCATTCTCTTGAAAGCTGGGAAAATGGCTTGGCAAGCTCCATGTTACCTTCTGTTAAACAATTTGATTTGTTCTTAATTTTTTTTTTTTTTTTAACCTCTTTAAAAGCGTGAGCGAGTGCTGGAACCATGGAAGGTCCTTTAGGCTGGAGCTGCTCTGTTCAGCCTTCTGCACTTCTGTGTTTCCTCCGTGTTCCAGGCTGGAACACTCTGATTCCATAAATGCCTGGAAAGTGCCTCTTGCTCCTGCTCTGTGCATTGCTGTTGCCATAGTATCCCTATCAGAGCTATGGCACGAACGACAGGCAACGCACAGCTATGACTTTATAAATAGGATTCTGGAAGAGCAACACTTTCCTCACAACAGAAGATATTCCATTCCATATCCAAGCAGAAAACTTGTGTCACGTTGGGATTTTTTTTCTCCTTAAAGGCCTACAGCTCTGGAACAGAGCTTCAAAACTGTTGCTAGAATTATTTTGAAAGAAAAAAAAAAAATTTAAAAAATAGAGTATTGTACAGAAGTTCAAGCATTGTAAACCATTGCTGGTTGTTTCTTCCTGCTAAACTAACACTGTCTGTTACAAGTCTGTACCCTTTAGTCACTCAGGAAAATCTGTGACAGCAAAAGTCACCACAAAATTCATGTTAGCATCTATCTAATATGGTTTATAAATGTGCTGTTTTTTCATACTTTGAAGTATTTTCTTTACTATGACACAAGAAGAATTTCAATAGAGTGGTTCAAACTTGGTTTAAAGTGAGGAAAAGTATGCATAAGAATGTAATGCCAAGTTCCCCGCTGCAGTTTTCCTTACAAAACTCTTTGAGTCCTGCTGTTGTTGTTTTATAATCCCTGGAAACTCCTCTGCAGATGAAACTGGGGTTAAAGGCTTATAATTTAGCTTGAATATAAAGTATCTCCTGGCATGATCTCAACTTTCAGAACTGATTCAGGAATACTGTTGATGAACTCTTTAGATTGTTGCATTTATGTACTCATCCTCATATTGCTTTAAAAAGAAACCAATGTATTTATTTGGAAGATTTATATATCTGTTTATGCAATATTTTTATATCATTATCATTTGTAAGCAATACTTGCATCAGTATTGCCATAGAAGAATTTGGGACAGGGTCTAGAATTTGGTTTATATTTATGGTTGGTGTTGGGTTTTTTTTTTCATTTCCTCCCCTCAGAAATGTAAATTTAAAATATTATTCTATAAACATCAGGATTTGAAGGGTTTTATAACCCTGTTGTGTTATTTTTCATTTTAATTTGGAATAGAGAGGAAGAAGTGGCAAAATAGTTCCTTCTAGAATGCACAAAACATGCAACCACTCTGATTTGTCTATTTTTTTTAGGGCATCATTTAAATATCAACTTTTTACTGTAACCCCTACATTTTTATTTGTCTTTTCCATAGGAAACAATGTAAATATATTTATTTCAGCAGTAATGGATACAAAGATGTGCTTTCCTGAAGTAGGGCTCTCTGCAGGTCGAATGTACGTGGGCAATTACTTCAGTGGGATGACAATTGCTGGAGCTGCATTTAAAGAGATGCAGTTAATAAATCACATAATAAGTTATAAATATATTTATATTATTTATTATATATCTATAATAGAGATTCATAATATATTTATGTTCT
>VYZP01000589.1:0-18037 GCA_013400635.1 Hypocryptadius cinnamomeus
TTTACTCCCTACCAACATTACAAGGTTATTGTGAAGATTAACTATGCTTGTAAACATTATATAAAGGCCTGAATATTGCCAGCAGTATTACTGTGCTTTATTAGGTATTTGCCTGGTTCATCCTATAAATAAATGTGTACTGTTCGATGATGAGTAGTTAGCAGTTGATAATTAAAAAAAAAAAAAAAGCAAAGAAAAAAAGATTGTTCATTTAAATATCTCCTTTTATTTTAAAATGCACCTACTTAAAATTATTGCAAATCAATGTCATGCCCTGCTTCAATTTGAATAAATCTAATTTTAATAAAGATAATATTAAACAGTACAAGGTTGTTTCTGGCATCCTAAAGAACTCAAATGAACTGCCTTATGAAAATGTGTTAAATCGAATTATGACAGTAGTAGTCCCTTCTGCAGGTAAAGAGCCTATTTCCTCATTTATGTGAATTCAGTTGATTTTGGTTTATAATTGCTTCATAAAGAGCTGAAAAACAATAATGACGAAAATGTTGTCTATCTTAATCTATAAGTAAAAAGCAGCTGAAGAAAATCTTGAAGGATATGTTTACTAAAAACAGTTCAGTTTTGTCTTATCAGATGGTCCTTCTCTGTTTAATACATCTGTTTTAAATGAAAATCAATCCTTGATAAACTTCCATTTCCCTCAAATACACAACACATTCAGTATATTTGTACTGATCTTCTCTAAAAGCTCTAGTGTTCTGGTACAATGTTAATATTCTTCTTTCCATAAATTATAGTCAGAGATTAAAACAATAATGTCTAGTAACATGAAATAATAATTTTTGAACATAGTAATCTATATGTGCATGTTTTGAATAAATGTATGTTTGGTTTTGTTTTTGCTTTAAAATTATATTGATCTGAGTTTAAAAAAATAGGCAAACATTTTAGGGACTGTTTGTTGCATTGTCTTAGAGATTCACTGGCAGTGCAAACTACCTTTTTTTCTACGAAGTTAAAAAGAAATACAAACTCAGAAAATGTTAAAACTCAGCTGTTTAAATGAAGATATTTTGTTCAAATAAAAAAATTCAAATCAAAGTTCACAAACTTTCCTGTGCACCTTAATGAATAAAATGTATCCTTAGATTTTAATTTAACTCATCTGATATTGTATAGCACATAAAGGTCTTTGTGCCTTGGAGCCACAGAGGGCAACAGCATTGCCCAAGTCTCTCTTTGTCCCCATGATCTGTTTTGTTCATAATGTCACTACTTTATCCATCCAGTGTCAGTGCTGTTCACTTCTTTATCTGCATACCTGGAGAGAGAGGTGTGTTAAAAGCAAAGGTCAACAGTGTTGTGCTTTTTCTGCAACATTGTAGGTTGCTGTACCTTGTTGCCATTCTGTTGGTTGGTAGATTACCTCCTTGCCTTCCCTGTGTCACGTGTGTGTTTTATTCCAGCCACAGCAGAAACAGCAGAGGTGAAGAAATGAGTAGCAACTAGGCTGAACTTTTCAGTAATGTAGCAGTGCATACTAGCAGCATGTAACCACAGCCTTGCCATCAGCACCCAGAAGTGAATGTGTAATTCTCCATACTGCAATTATGCTAACATCATAGTTTACATTTTGCTGTTTGATTTTTCAAGGGGATGATTCTACAGGGCATGACTTTTTTACTGAAAATTTCTGTCATTTCAATATGTTCGATAGGCTCTTCTGGTTTTTTTATTGGATAGACTTAAATGGATAGTCTTTGGGGGAGTTGATATGAATTAGAATTTCACATTTTAGTCACAGCATGGTTTTGTCACACCTGTTTATGCATCTACCCTGATTAATATTCAGCTGATGTCATTCTGATGTAACTTGATTTAAAGCCGAA
This sequence comes from Hypocryptadius cinnamomeus, assembly GCA_013400635.1. Classification (NCBI taxonomy): domain Eukaryota; kingdom Metazoa; phylum Chordata; class Aves; order Passeriformes; family Zosteropidae; genus Hypocryptadius; species Hypocryptadius cinnamomeus. Next base: position 1,854 of record VYZP01000589.1, read on the forward strand.
GTCCTGAGCTCATCAGAAAGAGCTTCTAGTGGCAAATGAGAATGCTGACACTCCAGAAATGCTTTAGAAGGCTTTAAAAAACATGTGAAGTGGCTTTTCTCTGTATGTTCAAGAAGTTAAAGCAAAAGCCAACTATTTAAAATAAAAAATTGCTAGCCCTCAGACAATACAATGTGTCTGTCATAATGTGCTCACAAAGAAACCATATTAATTTTTAATCATCAAGGACATAGCTGATACCATGTGGAGAACTTCAAAACCTGGCATTTAAAAAAATAATATTGTGTTGATGTATCAACAACAATACTTCAAACTTCAGAAAATGTTGATATTCACTGATAGGCCTAAGCTTTCAAAACATTATTCCCTCTAGGAGCTGACTTTCAAATAGGTAATACTGGCCTCTGCATATTTCTGGAAGTTTAATTTTGAATTATTGCTTACTCTCCCTGTTCTTTTGTAGCTCTAACTCAGAACCTGTCACAGTGGAGATGTGCTTTTGATGCAGATACATTGTTCTGATAAGTCTTGTAACTTTTGCCAGTGCTTTGCACTGAGCTGTATTATTGTAATTTGTCATCTCCATAAGAAGCAAACTGGACACCTGCAGGTTATTAGAGAGGACAAAAAGAAAGGTGTCCTGCTGTCATGCATTCAGTTGGTGTTCTTACTGCCTTCCCATTGTCCACCTGCAGTTACATACAGCATCTGCATAAATACACACAAACATTCATTATCCTTGTTTGGGGAACTGCAGTCATTTCTGCTGCAACTGTGTCTTAGTGCAGTGTGTTTCAGAATCCAAAACATGCAATAAATGCACTATAAATGATCAAAAGGCAACATTTGGATTTTTCCTAGTCCACATATGGGTTTGGGAATTCTGTAGCTGATTTAAGTGGATTCCGTTTATACTGTATGGAGTTCACTTCAGTGTGAAAAAGGACTTGAAAAGGTACTTTTAGAAGAAGTTTAAAAAAATATTAGTGGATGTGATAGACATTTCAGATGAAGTTTAGTACAGATTGAGAAGGTTCAGCAGCTGCTGCTCCTCAGCTTGAGTGGCAGAAAGAATTCTCATGCCCTGCTGGTCAGCCATCCTGTACAGACAGATAGTTTTCTAGAACTACTTAAAGCTACTGCTTATGCTTTGGCTTTCTGCTTTGGAAAGAAGGTTTTTGGAGGGGGGAAACAGCAGTTAGTGGCGTGTGTTACGTGAGAGTTCTCAGTAACTGTTACAGGCAAAATGCAAATAAGAAAACCCATTGGACTCATCTGACAGTGCTTATTTGCTGGAAGCTGTCATCTTTTGTAGCATTTTTTCCTCTCTGTAAGAAACAAGGAAAAATATTTGTAGTCTTAAGGTGTAGTTATCCACAAATAACAACCTAATTTTAATTTTTTTTTTTCTGAGGCAACTGAGGGTAGAAAATGTTTTTAAGGAAAAAGGCTCTGAGACTTATTTGAACAGCTTTAAACAATTTAATGCTTTGCATGTTGCAATACAGTTGTTTTCTGCTTATAGTTGGTAGAGTTTTGCAGACCAGAATTTGAGTTGTGATCTTAGAGAATTTCTAAGACTCCACTACATTCTCTATCCAATTTTTCATTTTTTTGTATACAGTGTTTCAAGAAGAATGTAAAATAAAAATGCCAGAACTATTTGATACAGAAGTTAATAAATGAATCCAAAGAAGACTGAGGAATAGTATTGACTTAATTGAATCTTCAAGTGAAGCAGATGGAACCTGTAGGTAACACATAGCTTTTTCAGGTAGATCTTTAAGACAATCCTCCCACTAAATTGAAACCTGACAGAAGCCCTTGCATGTGATCCTTGGTAGAGTCTGGGTAGGAATATGCCTCCAGGATGTCTTGCAGAGCTTTGTTCACTCCAAGGGAGGAGACGTGGCAGTGACTGAATGAATGTAGAAGATAGATTTTTATAGTTCGTGTGCAGTGGAGTAGAGGGTGAGGGGGGAGTCCCAATAAACCAGACTATAGGGGAGTACTTCATATGTGTTGTATCTGGTGATATTAAACACAAAATTAAAACAAACAGATGCTGGTGCTTGTGCAGCATTCTCTCTCAGGAGAAATCCCTCTGCTTTATACTTCCTCTTCCCTTCTCATTCTATCCCTGTAAATTTTGGGTTCTTTTTCTACACTGAGGCAGAGAAGGGAAGATATGAAGTGTCCTTGTCTTAGAAAGCTCTTGGGGAAAAGAGATGTGTTTTTGTATTATCTTAAGCTGAAAGGGGAAATGAATGTCATCTGTCACTTTTTGGGCAAGTTCTCCAACCACAAGGACATGTGCAGCCAAGCATTGCCGGAGTAATGTGGGTAGATGCCTAAGTGTGCAGAAAAGATGTGATTTCAGGCATTCTTTCTCTTCAGGACTTCCTTCAGGCAGATTTGGACTGATGGGACTGCAGGTGTTGTAAATACTTCTTTTGTGTCCGCTCTCCCTAAGTGTAGTGTACGGAGGTTGCCCCAGCATGGTCACTGAGTCTGTGTGTATTAGCCAGGACAAAGCATTTGGTTCCACAGTGTGGAGCTCTGCTGCACTAGGAATAGGAAAAAGTTTAGAAAAGTCAGAATTAAGTAGCTCCAGAAGCTAGACTGACTTCTCTTGTACAATGCCTTTGGATTCCGTTCACTAATGGTTATTCCTCACATTTCACATGCAAGTGGTGACAAATGACTTTGCTATCCTTTTAGGTTTGAGGCTTATATGCAGTGGTTTGAACTGCAGTTTTTGCTTTCTTAATCTCTCTATTAGTCTAGAGGAAGCAAAAGTAGGGAAGGAGATTGGGTTGGTAAATTGCCATTGCTTTTCCATTTCTCTTAGGTGTAAAAAGTGAAGGCTAAAAACATCTTTTGTACAGCTTTATTGCTGTATAGCTGGGGATGAATTGTGGAAAGTGAATTTACAGGAAGTAGATTCTTTCTCAAATTAAATGTATTCTTTTATTTAACTGTTGTGGTTAGTGTATTTTTACTGGTTCATTTTCCTTAAAAGTATTAGATTCCAGGAAGACTTTAGACCAAGTTAATATTAATGAGTAATTTTAAAAGAAAAGTTTAATTATTAATATCACCTCAGAAAGTCAGTAATGTACTGGAACAAAAACAGTAGCTTCCTGAAACAAGATTGTTGGAGTAAGGCTCTTCAATTAGTGATTTCCAACAGTATCCCGGAAAACAATTTAGTAGAGTGCTCTGTTCAACATCTGGTTTTCTCATTTTTAAAACCTCTGTTCTTTCTGTTTCCACACTTTTTTAAAAAGGTGCTTCTGTTTTAAGTAGAAACACGTTCTTGTGGAGATGAAACAGAAAAATGGTTGCATTTCTGTTTGATTCTATGTGTTCTGATAAGTTTTCTTAATTACTACATTGTTATTTTTAGCTAAGTTCATCCTTGCACCTTCTTTATTTAAACTCCCTTTTCACAGGATTCTAATTTCATCTTGAATTTTTTGTAGCATATTCCTCCTTACATGTTCGAACCTAAGTTGAAAGATAAAAAGGTTGATGTTTTCAATATTTTTTGCATTCACCAATATCAGTTTAACTCAGCTCTTCCAACTTTTAAAGGCTTATTTTTTCCTTAATAATGTAAACAGAAGACCTAGTTGGGATTAAAGTCTCTAGTATATGAAACAATTGTACTGACAGTTTTCCCTGCAAACAGTGCAAAAACATCAGGACAGAGGAAAGGAGAAGTTTTTTCTAAGTGCCTGGATACATTTAACTGTTTTATTTATAAAGTTTGGGAGCAGCAGATTAGTCTCAGAACTGTGGAGTTAAGAAAAATCAATTCCTGTTCTTTGCAATGCTGGAGTTTCTGCTGACCCGTCAGCCCCTTGGGCTCCTGCTCCCACAGAGCTGCTGGGACAGAGGAGGGCGGTGCCTCAGCCTCCACACACAGCGACATATGGTGTGTGGGACATCATCAAAATACATGAGAAGCAAGTGAAATTTCCAACACCTGTCTTCTGTTGTGTGTCCATGTAATTTCAGTTATGGTATTTTTGTCAATGATGATTTTTTTTTTAGAAAATATTCATGTGTATTTAATCTGACAGTTATTTATGAAAGAAAACTAAGAAAAAACCCACTAACCAACCAAAACCAGGTTTTGCTACTGGCTGTCATGATAAATATGATACTTTTCACCCTTGTGCAAGTGGATTACAGGAAGGTTTGAAACAAGGGCCTTTCATTAGCTCTCAGCATGGCTCTGTCTTGACGGAGTTAATGGAATAGTGGGAGAAGTAACAAAAGCAATTTGTTGGTGTGTTTGCCAAAAGTACAGCTATTTTTAAAGTAATGTTTGAATGTGCATTGGATTTCCTAGAACCTCCTCCTATTTTGAGTAGAAGCACCAGATTAGAGCTGTGGTTTTATGCAGGACAGTCAAATATATGGATTTGACCTGCCAACTTAAATGCTGACTGGGTGAGTCTTTTTTCTTTTGTATTGGGATTGTGTTTCGTGTCTGATATTGAAGAAATACCCTCGTACAATCTATGCTAATTCATTTATAAGGTAAGAAAACCCAAAAATTGTCACCCTGACAGATTGAATGGTTTGTGTCCATGTTCAATAATAAAATGTTAGAACTGAGCAGAAACGCAAATAGCAGTGAGTGAGCATTCCTCGCCTTCGAGTTCACCACACGTTCCTTAAGGCCATGTATTTTGTAGAACAACGTTTTTCTCAAATTCTGCTTTGTGGCTTTGCGTGTTGTAGGGACTTACGAACCCAGGATCTGAAACATGAAAATGTGTGATGCTGGAGAGGCCTGGAGTACCTGTTGGACAACTGGCACTGGCACACATCTCTGAGTGGTGCTTGTTAGAGTCCTGGCTGGCAGGCCAGCAGTAGAGGTGTCTGCTGCTTTTAAGTGTGAAACCTTTTCTGTGCATGGATGTGGCCAAGCAGATTGCTGTTAGGAGCATGGGGAAATTAGTATTTTTTTTCAAGCATCTTGGCATATCAGGCATCTATCCTCATATGTCATGCAAATTAGAGCAGGGTGCCAGTAAAGGTGGGATTGCAGGGCTGATCCCTGTGCGGGCCCTTCACTTAAGAGTTGGACTCAATGATCCCTTCCAACTCAGAATATCCAGTGACTTTGTAAATCATACTTTGGTATAACTCACAGAAATGCAGACCCAGATTTCTTGTAATATTAATTTATTCACATTTCTTATATAGATGTGTGTTTGTTTGTTTTGGTTATGTTCTTCTCATTTGAAGACAGATGAAACTGGACCAGCCTTTGCTCTAAGTTGGAGGAGCCTGAAAGCCTTTTGCTGAACACCTGCTTGGCTGTAGCTCCATTGACCACGAGGGTGGATAAGTCTAAGAGTAAAGTTCAGCTTTAGTTGTGCCTGGCAGAGAGCAGTACCCAAGCTCATGTGCCAGCTGTGCCACATCTAGGAGAAGGGGCCCCTGTCTTGGTGGGGTGCCTGGGCTTCTCCTCTCACTGGCTTTTTCCAGCTGCCATGAACCACTGGAGCAGTGCACAGCAGCTGGAATGGGATTGGAAATGGAAGTCTCAAAAGTCTTGTTTGCTCTTCTGTTATAGCCTATGCAAACGCCATAATGTGCATTAGGAGTAAATAATGTAATACAAGAGATGTTTAGTGCTGACTGTGGAGTTAAATCTAGAACAGTTTTGTTAGGAGATGAGCGTGAATGAAAACTTTACGGTGTAACAGCAGTACTTCAGTTTCACTGCAGACAGCTTTCGGTGTGGTTTGAGATTGGAAAAAACTCGTGGAAATTTAAGTTCAACAGTGGCGGTGTGACTTTTACATAGCTGCAAATTTTCATCTCCGCTGGTGCCTGCTGAGTAGCCGAGGGAGGGAGGGAAGGCGGAGCGGTCCCCGCTAGATGGCGGCCGTGCCCTCCCGGCTGCGGCGCCCGCGGAGCCTCCCGCCTGGGCCGCACGGAGCTCCTGCGCCCTCGGCCCTGGGGACACCCGAGCGGCTGCGGGTGAGCGCCTGCAGCCTGCGCCGTGTTAATGACGGGTGCGACTCGTTGTAAGCTTCTGGTGTCTCTGTTTGTTAGCATTTTAGAGAGTGAAGGTCGGAACTCCGTCGCAACTGGAAATTTCTCGGTAACTTCCAAGAAGAAGAAAGTTTTATAAAACAGAATTAACAACTAGATGATTTGTTAGCCATTGTGGTCATTTGACCGTGAGAAAAAGTGCAGTAAAAGAGATGCCTCTTGTTTAATTTTGGGTTGCTTTAGTATGGTTTCGGTTTTTTCAGTATCCATTATTTTTAATTCTCTCTAAGATAAATTCGTGAGGTTTTTGAGTTTTTTGTTCTGCAGCAGTTTCAGCTCATTTGAAAAAAAAATTCAAAAGTTAGCACTTCATTGTTGTGTTTTTTTGAGGGAGGGATGGGGTTCATGTGAAGGACCTACTCGTGCATTAAATAGGTCATTTCTTTGGAGACCAGATCTTGAGGATATCAGAATTTCTGCTACTAACTTCCATGTTCTGTTAAAGTAAATTTTTAGTCTTACAGTGCAAACATCCTGGAGTGCAAATTCTTCAAGATGTGTGGAGCAGCCACTAGGTTGAACAGCATGAGTTTATTTTCAGCGCTTGCTTTTTATTGCCAGAATTTCACTATTCAGATTCCTTACTCTGAATATCATTCTGACCCTACTTAATTGGAAATTAATACAGAAACATTTGTAGAGGAAAGTTTTGGAGAACATATTTATTTTAGTGTGCACACACATTGTATAATTGAGTAGATTTGGGAAAAAGTACAAAAGCAGAAAACAATAGGCAGAAATGTTTAGTACTCTAACTGATTTTTGAAGAAAATACAGCAGGAAAAGTATTTAGGTGTGTAAAGTGGTCTAAACTGTCTGAAATTTGTAAAGACGGCACATTCTGAGCATTACTTAGTTGTGTTGTTGGTGGTGCAAGAGATTATTTTTTAATTACAGTATTAGAAGACTTGAATACCATCCTAGGTATGAATTCCTTATAGGGATTATTAATCAGTTATGCTGTTGTGGTTGGCTGAAATTTCAGTGCAATATCAGATGCTGTGCAACTTGCAAACACAACTTTAATCTGTACAGTATCACTGCAGAGCAGAATGTCATGCTTTGAAATGTGTGCAGTATGTGATTAGCAGTAGAGTTTGAGAGGGGAACCCACTTGCCTGGTTATTTGTCCCAGTCTCTTGATACTTACACTAAATTGTGGTTAAAGTAGCTTCAACTGCATGACATCAAGCAGCTTCTTTGCTGTAATGCTACCATCCCTTACAACTTAAAGGTTGTAAGCGCCTTCCTACTTACTTCCAGTCCACTTTACTCTTCCTGTTAAACTGTTAAAATTTTAGTAAGCATTAGCACTTTACAAATTCTCTTTTTCATTATGCTGTTCCTTGTCTTTCACTTGGACACAGATAGCCATTATATATGATGGGGGAGCACAGCCCCAGCTGTATCCCTGAAGTTTAGGTAGTGTAGTCCCAGTTTAAGTCTAACCAAGCCTCTCCACGTCCTCACATTTCTGCATCCTAATATGTCATTTGCAGCTAATTCCCACTAGCTATGCAGAGTTGTCAGGTATTTTAATTTTTATAATAGATGTGTCATTTCAGCCCTCAGCTCTTCACCCTGTACTACTGAGGCACTCTGGTCATTCTGCAGGAGCTCCTTGCACATGCCCGAATCACTCTTTCCTGAAATGCTGTTAGCATCACCGCGGTGTGTCTCCCTGGCTCCGCTTGCCATTGAACACAGCAGAGCAGGCAGCTTTTCTTCAGCCTCAGCCTGCCGTGCCCCGTGCCAGCCGTGCTGCTGTCCGCAGCAGGGAGAGAGCCCTCGGAGCCTCAGGCTGCGGTGCTTTCAGGGGGCACGGCTTTGAACGGGAAGCGTTGGGGTGGAAGAGGGATGCTGAGGAGCAGGTGATGGACAGGTGCTAACCTGGGTGTCTCAGAGCCCACCTTGGGCACGTTCTCTAGCTCCATGATCCCGGGGTCCTAGCTCCTCCCGGGTATTGAGCAGCAGGAGAGGCTCGGGTACCAGCAGGCGGCTCCAAGCCCTTCGAGGGGTGGCTGTTCTCAGCTGGCAGCGCCAGGCGCTCCCGAGTGATGAGGTGGCACTTGCAAGCCAGACTGGAGTCCTTCTGTAAATAGTACTGGGTAGCAGTGCTGCAGAGGGGAACGATTTATGAAGAGAGAGTGTCTGCAGTTTTAAATAAAGTGTTACAACAGCTGCACACACCCAGATTTTAAGGTTCTGTGTTCCAGTTTTAAATGTTACAGTCCCTCTAATTTTGGATTATTTTGACTAGGCACAGCTGTTAAGCCTTTCTCTCTTCCCTCTCCTCTCCCCAAAGAACATAAGCCTCTAAAAGTCTATGGTTATCTGTTGTAAAATGAGCCTTGCTGGCTGTCACATATTGAATTAATGTTATTAACTACTTGGTGATTAATTTGGAAGAGAGAATGGAGAGTAACTTGGAACAGGACAGTGACTAAATAGAAAGACAATACCTTAACTTGTAGCAGAAGATTTTTCAAAATAATGTGCCTAAAAATACACATTTATTAAGAAATCCTTTCACTTGGTTTGTTTTGGGAATCATATCTATATATGTCACATCTGAAATTCTTATAAAAAGCTTTTACAGGTGTTTCTTCAGAAGGCATTTTACTCTTGTTTCCTAAACTGGCTGGCCTATTGCAGTTGCCTTCCCAGGACGCTGAGTTAATCAATGCCTAAGATCATCTCACCTGTGTAACAACAGGCCAGTTACATTACTAAGAGCACATATTAAATGCTTTTGTAGTTTTGTTAATGTTAACTAAAATAACTCATTAGTTTAGTTTCCTGAAGTAAAATATGGGGTATTTTCTACGTCTGAATGTCTTTTGCAAAATGTCACAAAAAAACATATTGGGGTAAACAACAAAAACTTGAAGCATATCACAAAATGCAAGTTGTGGCATTAAACAAACCCTACAAAACATGGATTACAAATTTGCCAGTTCATAATGAGTTAACTAAATTGATAAAATCATGTTTTGAGGTCTGTTTTTTTACTTTTAATGTCTGATGGTAATTTTCCAGCAGTCTGGTTTTAATGAAAACATTTACTCATGTAAATGAGGGTTTCAATTTGCTTGTGTTGACAATATTATTTATTTTCAAAGGGAAAAATCCTTCCTTTCTTTACCACCTACTTGCAGAAATCTTTTGGAATGTACTAAGGAAATGTCATCCTTCCTTTGACATTCATGTTTTGTTTGGGTTTTTTCTTTTATTTTAGTTTCTATGAAGTAATGTAAACTCTAGCTTAATTTGATCTGGCATCCCCGCAGTTGAACATTTCTAAGTATCTTGTATTGTGGCCCATCTGGGTTGTCATAGAAACCAGAGACCTCCATCCTCCTCATTGTTGTTGAAAATGGAATGCAAACAGGGCATTAAAGTGACATTTTTTGTAGTACAAGTGAGAGCCCTGTGAAGATCCAAACAGAAAGGATTCTTACTGGACTTGTGCTCCTGTGGCCTGTTGTAGCAGTTGTTACAGTACACACAGTTCAGTGTTTTCTCTTGAATATCTAGCAGCTGGGCAATAGGAAAAAATGTGAGCATCATGAAAAAGCCAAGCTTGTGTGGTTAATCTTGTCCACAGCTTTTTCCTCTCTATCTTTCCTTGATGTATTTGTCTTGGACTGGGCTGTTAACTAGTAAGGAGATCAGAGCATGTTTCTGAAAATCATTTGCGCTGCAAGGGGCTGAAAGAACCAATTATGTAGCATGTCCATGTGGTTTAATGTTTCTCTGCACTGATCTTCTATCCTCTTACAAGAAAAAACAGCCAAATACTTCTGGCAAATGTGTTGAAAGTTTTCACTTGCAAAATATTAGAAATGCCAAGTGATCATTCTTCAAATCTGTATGCCTTTAACAGATATAATTGCAGAATCACACACGGCTTCCCTTCCCCCACGTACACTCCAGCTGTGTACTCAGCAGTTCTGCCGGCTTGCTGCTGAATGGTCCTGTCTCCTCCCCAGGACAAAGAACCTTTGAAATCGCTGCTGAATACTCTCCAGTGCTGCCAATTGTACATGATTGTGGATTTCCAAAATAGGTTGAGAAATAATTTTCTAAATAGTGACTTGCTCATCGACTGAGAGACAGGCTCCGTCAGCACAAAGGGGGCACAGGAACAGTTTGGTTTTGTGTGTGGGAGAAAAATCTTAGTACAGTCTGTTCATGCTGAGCATGCCGTTGCTGGCCTGAAAGCAGCTGCCTCTACAGCCTCTGCTACTGGTGCAGTTTCTTGAGCAATGTGGGTCACTGGGCAGGCTTCTGATCTTCTCTAAATTGATTAAGGAAATGAGATTCTGCCCCTCTGCAAAAGATGAATCCTCTAGTTCAGAGAGCTACACAGTATGAAAATCTGTGCTGCAAGAGTTAAAGGCTTGGAGCAAAACCCCCTCTCTTTCGTCATTGCTCTGGTAAATTGGAAGAGGAAGATGAGAAATGTGGAGGCAGAGTGCTACAATCCTGCATTATTTGTCTAGCTCTTAATAAATACATTTGAAATGCAGAGTAGGAAAAGGCCTCTGAATTATTATTACTGTTTACATAATGCTAGTATATGTTAAATATTTCAAAAGATCTTTGCAAACTTAGTTTTCGGCCTACAGAGCATTATGTGCTAATCATATAACCTAACAGCAAGGAAGCAAAATAGGAAAAACCATTAAGAATGTGGGTCTGTAGGGTTAAATCAAGCATGGTTTACTGCTCAGTTCTTGCTTATGTATATGTGAAATACGGGCTTTTTTCTTCAATGAAAATACATTGAAAAAAATCTCAAAGTATTCCCTGCCCTACTACTTGTGTCACCTCAGACTTCCCTCTGGGCGTAGGCCTGATGTATCAGTGAGAAGGGACTTTAAAAGGGATTAGTGTGACTGAAGTGTCCCCTTTTTTTCAAGTCATTCTGATAAAATGTAATGCTTTCTTCTACAAGCCCTCTATGGCAGTGAGAAAGGACTAATTTTTGCTTGTCCGACTTCCCTACTTTTCAATTCAGCTTTACATTGTCTGTGAATGCTCTTTGCTTGTGTGAACCTGTTTTTTCTTACTCTTTTCTGTGTTTCCTGATTTCATTTTTTGATATTGAGCTTTTGTTTTCTTCTGAGCTTCCTCACAATCAGTGACAGCTTGACTGTCTTCCTCTGCAAACTGACAGACGTGTTTTGGATTTACTGTGATTTTGATAGAGAGTCACAGAGTAGCCTGAGTTGGAAGGGACCCAGAAAGATTGAGTCCAGCTCCTAAGTGAATGGTCCATATGGGGATTGAAACCATGACCTTGGCATTATTAGCACCATGCTCTGACCAACTGAGCACAAATATATTTACATGATCTTCCAAACAATTGCCATGAAAGTCCTACTGGGCTTATAATTAATACTGGCTATACAGTGCAAAGTCAAGTATTTCTGTTTGCATGGTAATGGGTTGGGTTATTTTTGTTTGAATGGTTTTTTTTGTTTTTTTTTTTTTAAATTTCTGCAACACCTATTACACATTGTCGTTCTTGTTACAATTGGTTGATATTTTCTCAGCTTTTGGTCATGGTGGTTTTTTTTTCAAAGTAAAGGTAGGTCACTATTTACTTACATGCACTTGCATGTATTTAGTGATATAAAAGTGTGCATGTGTAGGATAGAGCTTTTAAAAGCCTCTTTGCTTACATCCTGTCACAACTCCAGATAAATTACAATAGAGGATAGTTTCACCAAAACAAACAAATAATTATGCTCTATTTTCTTGAATATGTGCCCTGTTGTATTTGTTAGAAAACAAATCCTGAAGTTTTTTTCCCCAAAGCAGCCCTGCATTTCAGCATCAACTTGGTTTATTCAGAGGTAGTGTGAGGGAAAATGTTTTCTTAGTTGTTTCTTTCATCTAATAGCCCCTCAACCACAGAACCTGCTCCCTAATATTGAAGCTCCTTTCATCTTCTCATTTTGTGGAGGTTATCTGAGAAAGAGGGTTATGTAGGGGCTTATTTCTGTGAACGGAAGTTTAAAAGGGTAAACATTACACATATAAAACTTTAATTAAACTCTTGTTGCAAAGGCAGCACAGCTTTAAGGTAGTTTTCTGGGTTAATAATAGAGCTTGAGATCACAGTATGAGTAAAGCTAGCAGACCTGAGGACACAAAGCAAGATGGCTTGCTGTAACAACCTGTGCTTCAGTTGCTAGGTTTCTGTAATCTTTCAGTCCTTCTCAACAGTGCAACATGTGATTCCTTTAAAAAAAAAAAAAAATCCATCTATGTGAAATCATGTGGAGGCAAACTACTACTGTTTTGTGATTTACAGCTATTAGAGACAGATGTGATAGGTGTTTTTAGAGAAACATGAGAGAGACCCAATGATGCTGTTTCTTAGAAGTCCGTGGGTTTTGAGCTAAAGCTTCCAAACAGATTTGCAGCTGAATTGTCATGCAAGAAATGCTGAGTGAATGTCAATGAAATAATACTTCTGAGTTTCATCAAGACTGTCTGATACCTCCTAGTGCAGGTTTAGCTCGTCAGACCAGTTTGTAGAATGAAATGTGTTTATCTGGTTATACATTGCATGTTCTCTGCAGTAAGTAACAAGTCAAACATATGGTGTGAAAAAGATCTTGCACTTCATTATGTGATGAAAATATGTTTAATGTTTTTGTTTAATCTTTAAAAAAAACCAAAACACCCTAATTTGCCTTTTAAATCTAGTATGGGCCTGAAGTGGCACAGAAGAAATCTTGGACTTCCCTAAAACCACATATTGCTGAGAATTGCATAAAGAGGCGTTACAGGAGAGCTTACTTTCTCTTTTTTACCTCTTTGTGCTGGGTTAAAAGATCTATTCACCCACCTCATGGGCCCCTGAAATGCTCAAGAAATCTTCTCCACTGACATAATATAAAAGGAAGGTACTTGGTTTATTGAGAGGTTTTCTGTACAAAGAGAATAATAAGACAGTGTAGAGCAAAATAATTCCTTTTGAAATATTTTCTAAGAGGTGTTGGGAAAATAACAAACATTACCAAAAAGTTCGGAAGAGGTACATTTCTCAGGTGATTAGTTTAAAAAGCCTTCATCAGCTGCAATTTTGCATTCTTCAGAGGTGAGCATAGCCCACTGGTCAGAAAGCAGTGTTCCAGATGGGGTTAGCAGCGATGGCTGACTGCTCCAGGAAGTGGATGCACTTCTGCAATACTGAAGAATTTTCAGAATTTTCAGAATTTTCAATTCTGAAAGCAGTTTCAACACTAGCTGCTTACAGGCAGGAATTTTGGAGCCTTAAGTCATGATTCTGACACATACTTCAAAACATATGAGAGCACAAGTTACCGAGGTGGTGGGTTCAATTCATGTGTAAAGATCTTTTTTACAGAAGTAAGAGCTATGTGTGGCATAGAAATGTCATTCTGCTTTCCTTCAGTGCTATCCTAGTCTGACAAATTTTAATCCTAGCTGAAACAAGATTTCATTGCATTATAGCATTGAAGCACTGTGGATAGATTTTTACAGAACAGGAGACAGGGATGCTGTAGTTAAATTTCTTCAATGTCCTAATTGTGTTTGTTTCAAATTTATTAGGTTTAAGAGTGATATTTAGTAGAGAAATTATATCCAACAGAATTAATCTTGCACTTTGTTGATATCAAATGTATCCCAACAAGATCATTCATTATTCTTCAAAAAAATTGTTGTTAAAAAGGTCCTTGTGTTCACACTTTGAGCAAGTGTGTCTTAGAGGTAAAAACTGTCCTCTGTCTATTCAGCTTTCCTGAAGCAAAGTCAGTAGCCTGACAGTTTTAGATTCACTGTGGTTGGTCGCATCCACAAATTCTGAATTTCTATCATATATTACAGGCTTAGATGGCACAAGTTGCATTAAAGACTGAATTGGCATCTTTAGACTAAATTTAGGAAATTGAAGAAAGGAGGTCCAAAATCTATTATAGATGTTGAAGGTGGGTCTAACGGTCTTTAATGATCACCCTTAAGCCAAGTCTCTTCAGGTTATTTTTAGGTGGGCTCAGTAGCAGTATTTACCTTCCTGTTATAAGAGAAGAACCACCTCTGTTCTCTTTGTACTGGAGAGGATCTTTGACAATGTGCACCAGAGCTCTGAAATAAAATTCCTGAATCATTCTGAACAAGGACTGGAAGGGGCTGGATTCATTGCTTAGCTTTTAGCCCAAACAGATTTTGTTTCAGACACTTCAAACTTACCAAGTCTTAGAAAACAGCAGTCATTTCAAAATATTAGCTGAAGATTGGGATACCTACAGTAGAAGTAAGTTATATTTATTTATGGAGATACATGTATATGCAAGTATCAAAATATGTTAAGAAACAGGAGAGGCATGGGAAAGGATAATGGAGCTAATAGCAAAAAGTGTATTGCCATCCCTCATTTATATAGACCAGTTCCATATACCACTTTATGTTGTGAAGTCATTTGAAACAGTTAAAAAATTCGAGGGGCTGTGTAAAATGTCATTCAAAAGTGCAGATTTTGTAATGTTTCATTTATTTTTAAAATAATTTGGATTCTGTTCCAGATTGTTTACAGTCCCTCCTTCCAAATTTGTTTCCCTTTTATCTGTGTAAGCATGTGCCGACACTGTTACTCAGTATACACAAATGCTAATCTACCTTCATGCACATGGAAAATAGCTTTCCTGGCACTGAGTTTAAAACTCTCATAGAATACATTATTAATTGCAGAAGTCTGTCTTTTTAGAAAAGCTTCATTTATGTGGTCACTGTTGAGAAAGGTTATAGAGAAATATAATGCTGTTTGTTAGCAGTGTGGTCTTCAGAACATACAACAAACAACTCCAGATACTGAAAGTGCGTTTAAAAAAGATTTAAATTTCAAAAGTAATTTTCCTTCTCTGTACTCTGGTTACGTACACTAACGTGATCTAATTACAATGTAACAACTTCTTTTCTATTGCCCTGCATGCCTTAGTGCTCTAAATATGTTTCTCTTAGCAGGTGAAAGTGTGATAGCTGTTGGGTTCCCCATTGTGAATAATTCCCTAGTTCTGCATTTGGCTTTCTGATAGATCATGTATCTCTGAAGTTCAAGAGGTGGAGTTGTGAGGGAAGTGGGTAAGGTGAGGCTGCTGTCCATGTGTGTATAATTCAGCTGAATCTGGCTGCAGCTCAGTAACAGAGCGCCAGCGCAGCTTCTGTGAGCGCTGCTGAGCTGAACTGTTCCTTCAGTTACACGTGCTGGTCTTGCAAATGCTGCTGAGCCTTATCAAACACAGCCACTTGGTGCTGCTGGTATGAAAGCACAGGGGAGCTCTCATGTGGAAGGTTAATGGAGTGTAATTAGAAAGAAGAATGAACTGCTCAACCACTCTGTCTCACTCTACCTGCACTGAGAGTGACAAGTGCTCTGATCTTTTATAAACCCTAGAGCAGAGGTTTAACAGTCTAAAATTATGACAGTATAGCTGTTGGACAAGCAGACTCACTATGAAGAAGTAGTATGAACTTATGGGTAGGAATGTTTATGTTCCCTTATGTGGACTCTAATAGTACTTTTTTCATGCAGGATATTGTCCATAGTTATATAGCAGGTCTCAAATCCATTCTCCTGTGAAGTATCCATTGATGTCAGAAAGATCTTTGTGTGCCATTTGTGCCTTCGTCGTGTCTGCGTATCACATAACCATTACCTTGCAGGATGAAGTGATGGCACCATCCTAGGGCTCTGATACCAAGGCATTAAGCTTTCATAGAGAAGAGTTCTGGTGGATGCAAGAACAGTTACTGGGATTTATATTCCAGAAACTAAACAAAATTTGAAATTACATACATAAATTGAGATTGAATACTAGTGCCTGATCCTGTGAATTAATTTAGGTACTATGTATGTCTGTTGAAAACTATCATGTTCTTAAAATGTTTTTTTGTCTTTCATCTATAGCATGTAGTTGTGGGTTTGGTTTTTTTTCTTTTAATAGAATACAGATAAACTTTATTTATGAAACTGCAACTAGGAGGTAGAGGGAAGATACCTCACATCAGTTCCAAAAGACAAGGAAATTGTTGCTTTAACTTCCTGAGTGTTAGAGGCCATTATA
>VYZP01000589.1:18318-30781 GCA_013400635.1 Hypocryptadius cinnamomeus
TATCTCCTGTACCTCTGCATCCCTCAAGAAAAAGGTAGCTTCCCATTCTTTTGGAAAAATGCCTGTTCTAGGGTGTTTTAATTTAAGATGGTGGTAGTTCAGCAAATCTTCAGTTGTTGAGTAGTTTTAGCCATACTTAGTGATGATAAACACAGTTCCTCTCCCCATACCATTTAAATTGGGAGGGCAAGGAAGAACCATGACTTTGTTTTTCAGAGTTTGCTTCAGAGAGTCCACAAACCTTGATGCAGTTGAAGGTCAGCAGTTTGGAACTTCTGCAGTGATTTAATTTGATGTCTTCTCTGTGAAGCAGACATTTTTCTTTGTTTTGATTGTCCTTGGTTAACTAAAGAGAATAGGACAGCAGGTATGTTTAGCTGAACAGAACTCCTGTGTTTGATATACTGTTCAAATTACTGGGAAGAAGAGAAAAATCTCTCATTTCAGTGAGGTGAAACTGTGACTTTTTGGTCTAATAACTCATTCCGCTTATGAAGTAGAGATCACCAGTGAACTGTGATGTGATGTTATTAGTGATACATTTTAATTGAATTGGCACTAAACAGTATTTAATTGACAACAGGGGAAATGCTGGTGTTAGTTTGTGACATTTGTAAAGCAACTGTGGAAAGGAAATATTAGATGCTGTTACCAAAATCAGAGTTATCAATAGGAGGTTTTATGATAGAGTTTGAGCATCCAGATCTTTCTGTTCACAAAAGAATGCATTTCTGTTCTGTGGTTTAGTAAAGCTACTCATCTTGCTTGATATTTCTGATCATGCTTGAGGCACATGAGCATGAACTGTGTGTGTTTCCTTTCGTGAGGAAGAGAGGAGGTGTGATTCAGTCATGAGAATAGCTGTAGGATGCACAGGAACCCTACTGAAGCTGACTAAATTTTAGTCAAAGACTGTGATACTGTGCACATTAAAGTGTGCAGTAGTATGTAAAATTACTTTATGACTATCCTTTCCCTTTGAGTTATTCAAAATATGAGGAGTTACCAGATTAAAAAGTATACTTCTCTTTAAGTTGTTAGTTTCTAAAACATGAGATAAATTTACTTACTTAAATTGCTCTACTTTGCTTGCTTAATGCAGACAAATTCAGTTTAAAGGATGTCATGTTATGAGGTAAGTCACAGATAGGAGAAGAGAAACAGTGGGACTGGCCTGGCAGAGGTGTTTAGCTTTAGTAAACAGCTGCTGTGTATAGATGCAAATGGCTTTCCCATGGGGGTAGCTCTTCCTGTGTATTCTCCTGCATAAGAATAAAAATCCACAGTATTTTTTGTTCTGAGATTTTATATTGCAGGTTTCAGTCTATGACAGATTTTACAAGACCATCTTACATGCTTCTAGTAAACTAGGTTCAGTTGGAGATCATGCAGACTTTTTTTACATTGAAGTACAAGACTCTTGCTTCATGTCTGAAACTACATCTACATGACTTTTTTATTTTTTCCCTTAAGAATTTTTTTTTTCACCGTGAAACAGACAAATGGGGGTAGAACAATAAGACGGGCAAGATAAAATTAAAATGAGCACCTTTTCCAGTTTAGTCAGCAGTTTAATTCTTTAATTTCTTCAGTGTTTTCATGTTGAGCTTGTCCCCATATCCTTTTACCAGTTTGTATTTGTACTTGGAAGTATTTCTGTAAAGGAGAAAAAACTAAAGCAAGACAAACTTTGTCAAACCCTGCCAAGTTTTAAAAAAATTTCATTCCTGTAATTTCATGATTCCTTAATTACATTCAAAGTACTGCACTTAATTCTTTTTCCTGTTCTGTTTTGCCTGTTGTCACACAATTAATTCCCCATTCATTAATTCCTTCATTGTTTAATTATTGTTGCTGTACTGGCAAATTTCTTTCTGTTAACATACGTGCTAGGGTAAGAAGCTAGATATTACACTTAGTTAATATGTAAGCTGCAGGAAAACATTATATATGTGCTGCCTCTACTAGTTCATTCTCTGTGCTCTGCTTTGTGCAAGAATAAATATTCTAAAACAAGAAGACAGTGATGCATAGGGCATTTCATGGTACAGCATTCCCTTCCAAAAATTAATTGGTCTTGTGGTGCTGCAAATGGTAAAAGACACGGTACTGAAAATAAAGCAATCAAGAAGTCACATAAAGCAGAATAGTAGAACAGCTATTTTTTGACAATTCTAGTTTATAATTCTAGCTATGTTTTTAAATTAAAAAAATAATATTAAGCATTCTCCCCTGTTAAGAATGAAGGAATGAACATTATTTTCAAAACTGTCATAATCCACTTCTGAATGATTTCTAGCAGCTTTAGGTGGTGTTTCTCTATCATATGCAGTATCGCTTTCAAAATATCTATATTCGTGTCTGAACTGTATGTTTGTTTCAGAATCACACCTATAGGAATTAATTTAAAATATAATTGTGATAAGTCTACCAGTATTTTTAATGACAAAAATACTTTTCACATTATGCCAATGCTATCTAATAATATTTTTCTGACATAACATCAAAGTAGATTTTTATGGAATTAAGTTTTCTGTAAATTCCATTTTACACAAGGTACCAGATGCCATAGTCAGAAATTTTGTTGAAGATATTAAGACTGCAAAGCAAACTCACTAATTTGGAGGGTTCCAAAACTAAGTGGTTCATCTCTAGTGCTCATCTGTATTCTAAGTTCATCCTACAGGACCATCATGGCAGAGGCAGGAGAAGCATTCAGCTGCCCTCACATGCTCTGCAACCTCTTTTAGGTGTGCAGAAGTCCTCCTGCTGCTTTTAGCTGTGTTTTCTGTGAGCTGAATGCAGCACATGCTCTTTGGGACACTTGTTAGAGTGCTGGCAATGCAGCCATTGACTGGGTAAGGTTAGATACCCATCCATGTGTTTTAACTAAGGCTTTTAAAAAATACAAGTTTTTCAGCTATAAAAAGAAATAGGGCACATTTCAGTAATGATGCCCAGTAAGGCATTTGAGTATGAGGTGGAAGTGGCCTCCCAGTCCAACTGCTACATTTCTGTTCAGCATTCAAGCACCTCTGCCTCAGGGGGAGCTCCCTTTTCTGACTGAAAGATATAGGGGCCATTTTGATCACCTTTAAGAAACAGGAAATTGTATCACTCTTTTTTTCTGGAAATAGAATTCATTCTAATTTAGTTGGTTTAGATTTAGTTGATAAAAAGATCTGGCTATAAGTGAAACACAACCAAAAGTGCAGAATTCCATAAAAATACAGGATAACCACAGAAATAGCTGTAAATATTTCTATAGTCCTTAGATCATTCTTTCAGTGGAATTTAATTCAAGCTGGTTTGTACAAAGGGTTTTTTTTCTTACTGGTGTAGATTCTGCATCATCAATTTCTATAATTGGATTTCGCTATTTTAAATTTTAGATACCATCTTAAAGCAGTAAATGAGTGTACAATTACTCTCCTTGCTGTAATCTTTCCATTCCCAAATTCCATTCCCAGAATGCACCCTCTTTGCAGGTTAAAGACTAATTGTACCAGATCTCTAAAATCTTTTAGCTTCTTTCTGCCATGGAAATTCTGGTATCTTTCTCTTTGGGTAGTGACTGGGAATAGGACTGACAAAGAGGGAGAAGGGAGGCTGGAAAGGAAGATTACAGAGTAGTGAAATTCCCTCCATCTTCCCCACTTCCAAGTTGGAGCATACTGAAATCAGTACTTCCTCTTAACCATTTCACTCGCAGCAGTAGGCAGCTTTTATATCCCAGAGAACATCTTGGTCGTTGGAGGTAACCGAGGATCCGTAATAGCTGACTTCCTGAGATTGGGAGAGCAGGAAAGCATGTCACTGGCAGGCAGCTGAACAGCTCAAACCATGTCAGCTTTGGTTTTGTGATATGAAATGTATGCATTGCAAGGTTATTTAGTATCCTAGTTTACTCTCTCATTTTTAAAATATCTTTATATTTTAATTTTTATTGATTTTTGAAGTTTACAAGCAGACCTTTCTTTAGATATGGATGTTTTTCTGAACACGTTTCCTGAAAGAAGAGGAAAATGTGTCACAAAATACAATCAGGGATCTAGTATTTAAAAGTGAGATGTACTCAGAGAACTATTTTTTGCTTGATTGACCAATTAAAATGGAAATAATGCTTAGCTAATAAGGATAAAAACCTTAAACCGTACTTAAAGTTTGCTCCAAGTACTTTGCTTATCCTATGACAACATATTCATGGTACTTTTTATATGAGCACAGAGATGTCTTTTGGCACAGATACATGATCAAGAAGATCTATTTTCCGCTTAATCAAACCAAAATAATCTTCCAGTGCTGTGTTAGGATCTGGCCTGTAGCATGAATGAGAAAGTGGTATAGCAAAATGTCACAATATTGATTGCAATTATTAACTTTAAGGAAGGCTCATATAAGATGTCTCGGGCTCTGAACTCAGCGGTGTGAATGGTTCCTGATGAGATTAGCGATAAAGATGCCAGGACAGCAAGAGCTCTGAGATGATGTAGTGTGCTTACGGGGCACTGTTCGACAAATGGGTTTGGAAGTGGTCTAATAGTAACCACTGCATAGGGCTGGCAGTTCCTTTTTGGGTAGAATGCAGTTCGGAAGAATGGATGAGATTATTAAATTCTTTCACATCATGGATGTAAAGAGAGGATTGGCATTCAGTTTTGACGAAGGTTCAGTAAACTTGAAAGACAAATGCTTTTCATACATTCATATTATGGCAGGAAAAGAAACTACTCCAGGAATATGAGGAGAAGACAGAGCTTTAAGACATGCAGAAAACTCATGTTGTGTGCATCATTATGTGTTTGTGATTGAGTTAATCTCAATTTAAAATGTTGAAGTAGTCAGTAAGAATTAAATTAAATATTCTTAAATATGAAAGGCAATTATTATGTCTAAAGAATTAGGAATATTTCTTGAGAATTCTGTGCTACTTTTAGAACACTGAATCTGACTGGCATTCAGTCTCTAAGACATGCATCTAAGACTTGATGTCAGCCTTGGCAAATCTCAGTCATACAGACCGTACTTTCTGTAGCACAAACTGTCTTTAAAATTTATTAAGAACAGTCAAATAACTGAGGAACAATTTTAAAACACAGTGTTAATGAAGTTTGACAGTAAACAAGAGTTTCTTTCATGGCACCCTCCCGTTTAATTCCCTACGGAAGGAGGCTCTGCTGAGGTTGCTGCAGACAGAGGCGTGCTGGGCGCTGGTGCGGCTGCAGAGCAGCACTTCCAGCAGGATGCCGAGGAGCCGCGCGCTGCGTGCGGGGTCCGACCCGCGGCGTGGGCTGAGCCCTGCACAGGGGGACGCAGAGGGCAGCGCTGCGAACGGCAGATCTGCTCCGAGTTCCTGTGTAGGTGCAGCCCTGAGAAACTCGTCTGGTTTTGCTAATTCAGCTACGGACTTTGAAATATGTTGTTCAGAGCCTCTCTCTTGATAATTACGAACAAACAGATAATCCCAACAGTCTTGCAGAGTAAAAATGATTTCAGTAGTTTCAATGTGGTATTTTTACTGACAGTTGGTAGAAGCAGCTTATTAAACTGCGTAAGCAATTGGCATGCAGTGCAAACTTCGGTTTTACTCTCTGAATCTTAAAAGCATTAGATGTTTCTTCCAATTTAATATCTGCATAATGGATATGGATGGCAGGATATGCTGCTGCCAGGCAGCTCTCAGCAGCCTCCAACAGGATAGCGTAGACTTCCAGAGCAACGGCGTTTTTCCACTCACGTTATCTATCTTGTGCCAAATATGCTGAGTGTCGGTTTTTGCACAAGGCACTAATACAAATTGTGCTTCAGTCCTCTTATATCCATCTCTGCAGGCCGTGGTTCAGGCCCGGGGGTGGAACAGGCAGTGTGTGAATGCCATGTGACTCACCTCACTCCTGCTGCCCTGCTCTCCTTGCTGGCTCTTGTCCTGCTGTAGCAGTATGGCAGAGGAGTCCTCAGCCTGCCTCTCCCTCTCTCTACTATTTTTTTTTTTATCTTTTCACTAATGTTCCTCCCATTGTAAAGAACAAGATGGAAATTCATTCTTGGGCCATTGCCGCTGATTTCCTCCAGTCAGGGAATCAGTAGAAGAGCATCATTATCCCTGAATTTCGTACTGGCAGCTGTGGAAGACAAAAACTCCCTTCCTGTTCATGCTGGGTATGGTAATTCTTTAGCCTCCTGTGCAGGGGGAGTGTATGTTCAGTCCATTTTTTGGCAGGTATTCTCTAAGTATGTTGCATTGTTTCCTCTCGTACTTTGCTGCCTTCTCCTCTCCTCCCCCTTGGCTGCGTTTTCAGCTCTTGTATCCGCTTGCTGACGCTGCACTTTGATTTGCATGTTAACATGGTTGATCTTTTCAGAAAGCAGTTTGAAATGATTGTTCAGTTATTATGTATACGAGCAAGCTGATGGACACAGGACATTTAAAACTATGTGAAATATCTGAATTAGGGACATGCCTTCTACACTTCTATTATTTTATGCTTGTTTCAGAAGGGAGTGAACAGTTTACAGCTTTTAGGCTTTGACAGCTTTTAGCACTTCACTGGATGCAGGGTAAAATAGTTCCTTCAGGCTGCTGTCCTTTACTAACTCCTTGAATTTTCAGCAAGGTTGGGGCTGTGTTTCTCTTGTCAGAGCTGAGCAAGCATCTTCAGCCAGGGCTGTGAGTTTTGTAGAAACCAGGCAGTCCTTCTGTACCTTCAAGTCACTGAATTCAGTCTTTTGCTAAAAGGTCAATCGTGTGAGCTCACACATTTCGACATTATGAAACAGGGATGCGGGGTTTGTTGCTTGTGGTTTTTATCTGGCTTTTTAAAGTTCCAGTTTTCAAATCTGTCAATTTGGGAATTTGCCATTTTTTTATCTTCTTCTGGGCTAGAGGTACACACTCACTGTGTGAGGCATTGTGCTGTATTAGCTCATTATAAGCAAAATACTTAAAATCATAAGTCTACTGTATATCCACAAAATTAAGAAAACAGATATTTTGTTAGCTCAGAATTTCATAACCATGTGTGAATGAAATTTGAGGAAAAATATTCTTCCAGTTGTAGTAAATAACTGGATTTATTTTTTTTTTTAATCTCTATGTTTAGTACTGTGCCTGAATACTAGTGCTTCAAAACAAAACAAAACAAAAAATAAAAGCATTTGGTACTGTCAAAATGGTTGTGTTGTTTTTAACTTTATTTCCTAAGTGCAACTTCTTGGGGCAACCCACTCTCAGCACCTGGCTCTGGTAGAGGTTTCCTGACCATTCCTGTTTCCAACAGAGCTTTCATGGTTCAGCTTGTCCCATGCCTGTTGACTCGATTGTCTTCTTCCAAAGACTGCCTTGTTGTGTAATTTCTTGGGAGTGTGCATATGCTCTTGATCAAGGGGGCTTAGGTATATAGCTAAGTCTTTTTAAAGCTGTCCAAATTTGGGGGTGATTAGAGTATAGGTAAAGATGTCTATTTCTGGTCATGCCTGCAGAAGGTAAAAAAAGTCTCGCAGTACTTTCACTGTTGTCTACACTGAAGTATAATATGAACATAAATTGTGAGCCCTTATTATCCATGCAGATAACATGTATCTTATGGTACAAGTCACCTGATCTGCTCTTAAATCCTGTTTCTGTCTAAAGGTGCACAATGGCTACCAGAAGAAGAGACCTCTTTTAAAATAATTTCAAACTTTAATGGAAGCTAAAATGTAATATGAAGCCCCTAAGCTGGAAGAAACAGATCTGTGCCATTTTCTTCCCCTGTAGGTAGTGCTCTCTGATTCTTTTTCAGGTGGCAATAATAGTGAACAGAGGCACCATGCATCCATGCCCTTCCTGATCTCCACTTTGCACTGACTGTCCCTCACTCAGTTTCAATGCCTGGTACAAAATGACATGCCTATTGCCTTGAAGTCAGCTGGGAGGCTTCAACCCAAAGTTCTTTTTTGTCACTGTTTAGGAGTGCGTGTGTTTGAAGGTGTCAAAGCATGTGGAATCATATAAATACAGGTTTCTGAGATCTTGCAGTGGTTTGTGAATAGGCTGAATTTTGGTCAGTGGGTTTCTACAAGAACAGTGAGGTCACCTTGCTGGGCTGTAATATTCCTCTGTGGCCAATTTTAGACTGTGTCTGTTAGGTAACACCAGTACTTAAAATTCCAAAAAGTCCCACTAAGCTTCTGAGCAGTTCCTTATTTACACTAAATAAATGTATCTTTAGGTGTTATTATTTTCTCTAGTACATGCAGCTAAATAACTGTCATCATTTCTGTTTATGATTTTGTTTATCTGGTAGAAAAGAGTGGTGGAGCAGCTTCGGAAGAATTTGATAGTGAAGCAGGAACAGCCAGACAGTAAATTTCAAATACAGCCATTGGCACAGTCAGAAAACAAACTACAGACACCACAGCCACAACCACTACAACAGCTACAGCAACATCACCATCAACAGCAGCAACAGTCCACGGCACCCTCTCCAAACGTGATAGGATCACAGGTAAAAAGCTACAATTCTTTTTCTTACTTAAGGTGAAGCTCACTGAAAATTAAAAAAAGGAAAAGTACAGAGAGAAAACTGCAAACTTTCACTTATGCCTGCTAGTGTACCAAATGAATTTCTTCTTCTATGAATACGCAGATATGGGTCTTTTCAGTTTTTTGGCAAAAATCTCCAATCCGAGTGTAAAAAACAATGTACTGTTTAAAAGTTGAATCATGATCCCCCAGAAAAGAAGCATGGCAGTGTATCACCTTTCTTAAAAATAAGTGAAAGTTTAGCAAATGAGCCTGTCTTTTCCCTAGGTGCATGAATGAGTCTGACCATACCTAGTAGGTCTCAACAAACAGTAAATACTTTACACACTCTGTATGAGGTATATGATTAAAATCCTTTATTTTTAAATTATTAACAAAATGCCCTCTACAAATGTGAACAAAACACAAGAAAACAGTTCCTTCTTCTTTCTGATTTGTTCTTTTTAAACTGATGTAGGTCATACCAAATAATACTTACCTGAATTTTCGAGGATTTGTCTAAAAGTATACAGTGTTAATTGCAGAGTTAAAGTTTTAGAAAATAGGGTCTTTATTGGGTAGGTGAACTGAATTTCAGTACAGTATAGGATTAGAGACATAATCCCAGAACTCAACAGAGAAAATGGTTTGCTTAAGAGGAGAATTTCAAGTTTTGCCTGTTCAGATATTTGAATTCACAAAAATGTGTTAATAAAACAGCTAGGAAATGCAGGGAGGTGTTCTGTAAAAAGAAGTGTATATGAAGTCTTTTCTTCCTGTTGATGCAATCTTAGGAGCTTATGTTTACCTGGATGGGCAGATGACAGAATTCATTTATGAAGTTTGCTTTATGCACATTGCAGTGAATCACACCCACAGCTTTGACCAGTTGTGATTCTCATCTTCCCTTTTTCTGAAAGCAGAGAAGAGAGAAATGGTTGGGCTGTTAGTTCTCTTGTTAGCTCAGCAAGCTGGTTTGGATGCACTCTAAAATGCATTTGTGAAGCTTAGCTAATTGTAGTTTTGAGAAAAGTACATTGAAGAAATGAAGCAAACCTAACTAAGGAAAATGCATTTTGAGCAGCAACATCAATATCAAAGCTAAAATGGAACAAGGAAGCAAATATTACTATGTCCTAAAGTATTTATAGGCAAACGATGGATCACTGTTGTATCAGTGATCTCTGTTTCTCAGTCAGGAAACATAAGAGCAGCAAACACAGTTTCGTGTGTTTCTCAGTATTCCACACTTTGAATTCACTCATTAACTTCCAGGTCATTTTCTGGGNTTCAAAGTTAAAGAGCCCTCTAGCGAAACAGTCAAAGAACTGCTACACTCTTCTGACTACCATTGGTACAGTAGTACTTGGAAAGTAGTTACAAATTGGAAGGCAGTTTGTCCTCTCCCTTGGATAAAATAAGCTTTTATCCTTAACACTTTTCTGGTTTTATTTATGTTGTTAAAATATTGAAGTATCCTCACCTGTTTCTGCACATTTTGCATCTAAGGTTTTGCCTCTGTCTTACTGTCTCTCAATCTCTTTCGGCAAAGAAAGGTGAAATACTTTATCTCTCTATGAACAGTTTGTTCATGCCTGCTTTTGTAATAATAATTTATTTAATTGTAATAATAATTATAATAATGTAAATAACACATTTTTCTAGGCTTTGTCACTACAGAGATTGTTTTCAGTGATTTTTTCAGAGTAATCAAATTTAGGAATCCAGGTATATATGCCATAATTAATAGTGACATTTTAATATGCATGATATGTCCAGTAAGAAGGTCTTTTAAAATTTTCATAAGTAACAAGCCTGCTAAAAGGTCATATTATTACAATATTGTGTGCAATAATGCAGACTCACTATGAATGCAACTTCAGTGTGAATTAATGCATTGACTACTTTTAGAATAAGCAATCTATTTAATGCTCAGCAAAGTAACAGGGATATTCAAGCTCTGATCTTCTGACTGAAGCTGTACTCTGAGTACTTGCAGAATTAGTAGAACCCCTTGGAAGAGTCACAGTCTTGCATTAGATGACTGGTTACACCTTTCTTTAAAACATTTATGGCTGAATGTAATGCTTGTGAAAATGATACCATGTTACATCTCATTGGAAAAGCTTGAATAATGTTACTGCATTATGGGAATGGAGCCTCTTGCTTTGGGGAAGGTGCAGCAGAGGTTGATGAGCTTGTTAGATCTCAGATAAAAAGTTAAGAAAATTGTGTTGCAACAAGGACAATTTAATTATGTCTGGATTTTTCATAAGTGTATAAAACTGAAGCATAAATTATCCTTTGATTTGGCATTATACAGTGATTTTTTTGACACTTGTGCATAATTAACAGTTAGGGGACATAGTTTAATTATTATGAAATTAGAGGTGTGAAGGTAAATTCTGTTTTTGTTTAAGGGGACAGTATTGGTGAAAATACTGAAGAATTCAACTGGAAATATTTTATTGGAAAAAGATAAAGGTCTTGTATGATTAAAGTCAAGTAGTCTAAATCAGGCATTTTCAGAAAACAAAGACTGCCTGATCCCTGGTTTTCCATGTTTTCCTCTGTAGAACACAGAGCTGACATCAGGAGGGAATGGTGATTATTTAGTACTAAAAGCATTTGATCATGTGACTAAAGTTTTGAAGATGCAGTGCTGTTGGTGCAATGGATTTTTTACACCAAAGTGAAAAGAAATAAGATCATTTGCCATTCTGTCAAGTGTCACGTGTCATGAGTTTTCTGTTTGCATTGTGTTCTGGTTTCATATGGATATTCTCACCTTGTTGCTTTTTGAATGAGATTTGTAAATGAGATTTGAATGAGATTAGCATCTTGGAAGACAGTCTATTTTAAAACAAAACTGAAATGATAGTTGCTTCGACTTTGGAATTTTGGGCATGGTGTACTGAGGCATTTCAGATAAATGCTGGTGTTACATGATTCAAAACCACTCTTTTTAAAGTTGCCCAAGAGTAATCAATGGTGTCAAATGCATATTCCAAAACTATCCTATTCAAGAGAAGTTAAACTGAATTGCCTGCAGCTGGGCAGACTAACAGCCAGCTCTTACAACTTAAGGACAACCCTACCGATGCTCTTAGGAAAGAAAGTTCAGTGCAAGGTAACTGTATGTATCACTAAAGCTGAGACTGGGATGCCCAAAATAAAAATTATATTTTTGTATTTTAAAAAAACAACTTATGAATGTTTTTCCCCTTCTTCCTCTGATTGTGAGGATCTCTGTAACTACAGTTTCTATTTGAAAATAGGAGTTTTACTCTGTGAGAAGCTAGTTTGCTGCTATGTTTCATAAACCTCCACCTTAAATGTTTGATATCGAGAGTGCATGTTTGGAAGTAATATGAAACTAAAAGATCCAAAATGCATATGCCAATGCAACACTTAATTGTAATTTTCTCAGGAATTTGTTTTGATTCAATCTGCAATGCTGCAGGTGATTAAAACACACCAAACAGGTGCCTCAGATGAGAATGCTTCTAGCTATCTAGTTTTCAGAGGCATAAGATAATGTGCTTGTCTGAACAGCAGGTAGATAGGCTCAGAGCTGCCTTTTCTTTCTCATGCTGTCTATTGTTTCTGACTAACCAACCCACGTCCTGTCTGATACAGAGTGTCTCTGTCTCTTACAGTGTATTTTCTGTTTCCCTTAGAAAACTGTAACTACAGCTTCTATGATCACCACTAAGACACTACCTCTCGTCTTGAAAGCAGCAACTGCGACCATGCCTGCCTCTGTTGTGGGTCAGAGACCTACCATTGCCATGGTTACTGCTATCAACAACAATCAGAAAGCAGTCCTCAGCACTGATGCGCAGAATGCACCAGTCAACCTCCAGACAACAAATAAGGTCACTGGGCCAGGAGCTGAGGCAGTCCAAATAGTGACAAAAAACACAGTAACTTTGGTAAGCGTTTCATGTGTTTGCCCTG
>VYZP01000602.1:0-18895 GCA_013400635.1 Hypocryptadius cinnamomeus
TCTAGCCTCCATGTTCAGGGTGATGTTGGCATTTTCAGATTGGTTTAGAATAGAAGCAGACTGTCTAACATAGGTGATAGCTATTGGAAAATAATCATAAATAAAGTACATGTAGTTTGTAGTATAAAAGACAACACCAGCCCCAAAGGCGGGGAGTGTGCCCAGTGTGTGCCTGCTGAACAGACCTCGGTGGGCCAGAAAGAAAATATTCTAGATAAAAGATAATAAACAACCTTGAGACCAAAAGCCAAGGACTTCTGACTCCTTCTTTGACAGCCAGGTTGGAGGAAAAGAGACTTTTAACCCACATCACCTCGGGATCACCTGGACCAGAGGAGGTCCCGAGAGTCGAGTTCCTGAGAGGGTTACGTAGCTCAGCCTGGAGCTGCTGGGTATGAGCACTGAGGAGTCAGAGCTTGGAGTGGGGCAGCCAGCAAATCCCTGGAATTGAGGGCAGTGGGATTGGTGTCTCTTAGGATGTCTGACAGCCTTGTCCAAATGATCCTTGAGCTTTGTCAGGCTTGGGGCTGTGGTCACTTCCCTGTGGAGCCTGTTCCAGTGCCCCAGCCACCCTCTGGGTGCAGAACCTTTTCCAACTGAATTTCCCTGACAGCTTCACACTGTTCCCTCAGGTCCTGTCCCTGGTCACAGAGAGCAGAGGCTCCTCCTTGTGAGGAAGCTGAAAACCACAATGAGATTTCACCTCCATCTCCTTTTCTCCAGGCTGGATAAGCCAAGTGCCCTCAGCCACTCCTCTTATGGCCCTTCCAGACCCTTCAGGGTCTTTATGGCTCTCCTTTGAGTGCTCTCTAATACCTGTATAACTTTATATATTTCTATATTCATGTCCTGCCTTTCAAGCCTGTAAAAGCCTTTCTAGCCCCCTTTCTCTCCCTTCTGACACCACTGAGGGTGCTGTCCTTCACACACACCTCCCCTCCCAGTTCAGGTGACTTAGTGTCACAGTAGGACAGGTGGCTGCAGAACTTGCACCCAACAAGCAGTGGCCTAAAGAGGGAAAGCAGCTGTCCTTATCTGTAATGTCCCATCCCTCACATGTGACACTGTCCTTCAAACCCCTTGGAAACCTACAGACCCTGATTTCCTATGACACAGTTCAGATGTAGTTCTGGAGCTGATTTGTCCCAGCAAGGTCTTGCAGGGACAAGTGTGTGAGCTTGTGTGCCTGAGCACCCAGGGTGAGGAGGGGAATTTCACCAAATCAAGGCCTCTCCCACAATTTTGAAGTCAGCATCTTTGTTTTACCTCAATGTAGATTTTTTGTTTTCCTCTGTGTGAGTACTCTGACAAAGCTAAAACAAACCTACAGGAGGGAATGTATTTCATAGAATCCCAGAATGTTTTGGGTTGGAAGGGACATTAAAGACATTTTGTTCCACCCCCCTGCCATGGCAGGGACACGTTCCACTAAACCACGTTGCTCCAAGCCCTGTCCAACCTGGCCTTGATTTATTGTGGAAACCAGTTATAAACAATGAAATTTAATACTTCAAAATCTTCAGAAATACCTTCAGCAGTGAGTCCCACAGATTAACAACAGGTTGTAAGTAAAAGCTTTTCTTTATTTTCTGAATTGAAGGGTTTTTTCCCAGTTACCTACTGGGACAAATTTGGAGGCACATCTGATGTGTCTGTCATCCTCTTCTTACTGGTCTGGAGAATCTGGCTGCTCCCTGGCCAGCAGGACCAGGGAAGGGATTCTTCCCCTGTTCTTGGCACTGGTGAGGGCACACCTCGAGTGCTGTGTCCAGTTCTGGCCCCTCAGTTTGGGAAGGACATTGAGATCCTGGAGAGTATCCAGGGAAAGGCAACAAAATTGTTGAGGGGCTGGGAACACAAACCCTGTGAGGAACGACTGAGGGAGCTGGGGGTGCTCAGCCTGGAGAAAAGGAGACTCAGGACTGACCTTATCACTCTGCACAGCTCCTGGAAGGTGCCTGTGCTCAGCTGGGGTTGGGCTCTTTCTCCAGGCAGCACTGACAGAACCAGAGCACACAGCCTCCAGCTGTGCCAAGGGAAATACAGGTTGGATATCAGGAAAAAGTTTTTCACAGAAAGGGTGATAAAGTTCTGGAATGGCTGCCCGGGGAGGTGGTGCAGTCACCATCCCTGGGTGTGTTTAACAAAGCCTGGATGTGGCACTGGGTGCCAGGGTTTAGTTGAGGTGTTGGGGCTGGGTTGGACTCGATGATCTTGAAGGTCTCTTCCAACCTGGTCATTCTGTGAATTCTGTGAATGAAACCCCATTTTGGAACCTCTTGGTTTGTAGAGAGGCAATTTTTCCCTAATATCCACCCTTCCCCTCCCCTGGCCCAGCCTGAGGCCGTTCCCTCTCCTCCTGTCCCTGTTCCCTGGGAGCACAGCCCGACCCCCCCGGCTGTCCCCTCCTGTCAGGAGTTGTGCAGAGCCACAAGGTCCCCCCTGATCCCCCTTTGCTCCAGGCTGAGCCCCTTTCCCAGCTCCTTTGGCTGCTCCAGCCCCTTCCCCAGCTCTGTTCCCTTCCCTGGACACACTCCAGCCCCTCAGTGTGATTTTCATGTTCTCAGCTGGTGATCATCTTCCTGTGCCCTGGAGCATGAGGGCTGTGAGATGCTGCAGCTGCCTCAGAGCTGGAGTGACAGCAGATGCTGCTTGTGGAGACATCAAAATATTTAATCCTTTGTTGGAAATGATATCTGTGGTGTCATTGTGAAGGTGGAGATCAAAGGAACACAACAAATGTGTCAAAACAAAACCAGAGATGAAGGGAAGTGGCTTGCAGAGGATCATTAGCAAACAAAGCATAGAGATCTTCTAATCTCTGGAAATTCCCTGCACTGTAAAACATCACCAGGTGGAAGCCAGGGGCTATTGAATTGCTCACAGCATTTCTGCTCCCTTCCTTTGGGAGAGAAACAGGCTCACTGCTCCTGCAGGCCAGGAAAAACTGTTGCGGTTTGGAGTGTGCCTTCTAGGGTTTTTACTTCGGGAGTCCTAAAATACTATTGACTTTTTTCTTTTCTTTTTGATTCCTTATTGATTCCCCTTGTGTGAACTCTGTATTTCCTTGCCAGGCTGCAGGAGGCACAGGGCCCTTCTTGCTGGCAGAGTCTCATCCCACACTTGATCAATCACATCCTGCTGCTTCAGTCATGCCTGTTTCATCCCCACATTATTTCCTCTGGAAGAGGGGTGCTGGCAGCACTTTTACACGTGTTTTGTATTGGGTGTGGAGCAAGACTGTCCCCAGCACTGCCCACACCTGCATGTGAGGCTTTAATTCCACAATATCCTTCTGCCCTGAGCAGAAAATCACTTTCCTCTGGGATTCAGATTGGGATTTAACTGCTGCCCTCCTGGATGGGCACCTTTCCTGGACTGGAAGGGGGTAGAAAGACAGGGAATACTAAACCAGGATGTTTTCTTTCCTTTTAGAGGTAAGTTGAGGCATTTGGCAGTTTTAGGGGATATTTTTCCTGCCTGGGGAATTCTTGTTAGCCATGATGGAGAGGGACTCTAAAATGATTACAGACCACAGTAGATTTTGGGTCTTGATCTGTCCCTTTGTGTCCTGAGCAAGAGATCCCAGGAAGAAAATCCCAGTGTCCTCAACCTGTGCATGTTCCATCTCTGTTTTTGCTATTTCAATGTTTTGTTCCCTTTTCCAAGGGATGTGGCTGTTTTTTCAGGCACCTGTGGTAGCAGGGGACTGAACTGGGCTGTTTGTTTCAAGTAGCACAAAGCAGTTCAACAAAAACCACCCAGTGGGATAAACAGCCCCTATCTGCCTCCACAGGCTTGTTTGGGATGGGAACTGCTCTTTGCAGAGGAAATCTGGATCATGCCACAGCAAAGTCTAAAGGGAGCATGGATGGAAATGGTTTCCATACCGAGATCTCTGCAACTATTTGAGCTCTGGCATGATCCAAGAGATCTGCATGTGGCATCTGAGATCTGTCCTGCACTGGGGGTTCATTCCTAGCCCAACCAGCCTGAAAACTCAATTTAAACATGAGATGTTGGCCACCTGGGGGCTTCTCAAAGCCAGCTACTGCCTCTCTCCCATTCTCTGCAGGTCAGTGGTGAGGATTCAGAAGAGATGATCCAAACCTGGCTGTTTTCAGAGGGGCTCACACCTCCCTGATCCCACTCTGGGAGCATGGCAAGCTGTGAGAATGGGCTCTGGGCCCCTTGCATCTGGGTGTTTGATCTCCTGCTCTCCAGGGAAGGGCTGCCAAGTGCTTTCCTGTGGAGCTGGGGCTTTGTTGCTGCCTGTCCCAAGGCTGAGTCCCCCAGGATGGTTCTTCACAGCTCTTTTCCCCTGTGGTTCACTCTGCACTGCTGGGAGTCCCCTGACCCAGCCTGTAGGTCCCATTTAAGCATGGTGAAGCCACCACAGGGTCAGGAGGGTCCACAAATTGGGTTAGAAATTAGAATTATTTTTTTTTTCCCCTAGAAGAACAGGAGGTAGGGTTGAACAGCTGAGGTTCTTCCCTCTGCAGCTCTGCTGGCTCAGCTGCAGGTAGATCTAGGCCATGGAGTTTGTTTTGCTCAAGCAATTTTTGTGTAATTGGGAGGAGGCAGGAGGGTTTGGTGGCCCAGGTCTCTGTTACAGCAGGTCTCTCTTACTCCATTGGGTCGTGATTTAGGGGCAGGGATGCTCATAAATGTCCTGCAAGCAGATGTGGGTTAATGCTCCAGGGAATGTGAGGGCTGGTTGGAGGCAAGGCCCACTTCTCAACAGTGACTGGAAGTGATAGTGCTCACCACAACAGCCTTTTCATCACAATAAAGGTCTGACTTTGAGCAATGAAACCAAGAATATTTGTAGCTGAAGACTGTCCTTAAGTTGCCTCTCAAGGACCTCTCTGGCTGCAGGTGTCA
Source organism: Hypocryptadius cinnamomeus (assembly GCA_013400635.1). Classification (NCBI taxonomy): domain Eukaryota; kingdom Metazoa; phylum Chordata; class Aves; order Passeriformes; family Zosteropidae; genus Hypocryptadius; species Hypocryptadius cinnamomeus. The sequence goes on from VYZP01000602.1 coordinate 4,885, forward strand.
GGGAAGTACAGGATGTTTTGTGTAAGCTTGGCACACTCTGTTTCACCCAAAGGAAAGGCTGTGAGAGGCCTGGAGCAGAGTCAAGACCTGTTTTCTCTGAGTCACCTCTTGTGAAGGAATCCTTCCCTGTGAGGGTGGGCAGGCCCTGGATCCCTGGAAGTGCCCAAGGCCAGGCTGGATGGAGCCTGGAGCAACCCTGGAATGGTAGAAGGTGTCCCTGCCCATGGGGGGTGGGAATGGGATGAGTTTTAAGGTCCCTTCCAACCCAAACAATTCTGATTCTATGATCATTACCTGAGCTCTTCCACCAACCCTGTCCCTGTGTAAGCCAGACCTTGTTCCTGACTGTCCACACTTCTTCTCCTGATTATGGATATTAAGAGCCCAGCTTGGGAAAGCAAAGCTTCCTGCTGGAAGCACAGCCTGGTGACCAAGGGCAGCCAACACAAACACCTGGCAAGCTTCCCTGGACAAGTTACACACCTAGAATAAATCAAAATATCTTCCTTCCTGCTCGGGCAGCTCTCAAGGAGCTGTTTGCTCCTGCCACACACACTCTGTTCTTTCCAGGAGAAAACTCGCTTCCTCAGGAAAGTTCACACCATGAAACCTTTTATTTTAGACTGTGGTTCTGCCAGGGACCTGGGAACAGGGAGGGCTGGTCCCTCTCCTGTGCTGACTTAGCCTGGGAGGTCTGTGCATCTATCATTAATTAGGGCTTCCCAGTGGAAAAAATATGGGAAAACCTCACAGACAGGTCAGGGTGAGGAGAAACATCCTCCCACCCCCCTCACTGATGGAGTTTCTTTGGGTTTATGGAGCCTGGTGTTTGGCCATTGCCCAGAAATTTGGAGTTGGGTGGGAATGACCAGGTCCCCTCAGCCTGTCTCCCTTCTGGTGTTCTCTGTCCAAGCTTGCTGATTGAAGAGGGGTAGAGCTGCCCTGATACACCAAAGTAGATGGTCCTTGATTTGTTTGGGTTTTTTCCCTTTAAACAAACATTATTTGGAGGAGAGGGTGAGAACCATGGTCAGGAATTTCGATTTTGGAACAAATCCATCAGGAAATAGTCCTCTGTGCTCCAATGGAGGAAAATCAAACCATCTGCAGCACAACAGGTGCCTCACTAATGCCTCCAACATCCCCCTGGTTTCTCTCCATGATCCCCAGCTCATTCCAGCTGCTGGAGGGTGAGTGCCAAGGGCTGTTTGATGTGACCTGGCATGTCCTGGCTGTTCCCTGTGTCTCAGGTTGAAAGGTGTAGCTGGGATGTGTATTCTATTCCCATCTGTTAGAGTTGGGGCAATTATCTTCTGTTAATTGGGCTACCAGTAAAAACCAGGTGGGGCAGTTTTCTTTATCTCTTCCACACCCAATCCTCCCTCCAGGAGATCTCTTCTGTTCATGGGCCATTAATTATTAATTATCTTCTGTTCATGGCCAGTGAGTGTCCCTGCATGGCTGATCAAATTCCATCATCCCATGGGGAGATGCTCCGCCCAGGGGAGGAGCCAAGCATTCCTACCTGGATACAATCTGCCCCTGGAACACCACAGCAGCCTTTGCCCACTGCATTCCCAGAGGAGCAGCTTTCTTCTGCCCTGCATTCCCAGAGGGAGAGCAGGCCCATCTCCAGCAGCCCTGGAGCTTCAGAGGAAAACTCCCCCCTTGTCCAGGATCCCTGCTCCAGCAGAACCACAGCTGGCACTGCAGGAGGGCTGAGCCACCATGGGATGGGACTGTGCCACCACCCTGACCCACAGGGGGTCAGCTCCTGCTCTCACTCTGGCAGTGGCTTTCTTATTTTCTTAATAAAGAACTGTTATTCCTATTCCCAACTCTTTGCCTGAGAGCCCCTTAATTTCAAATTATAACACTTCAGAGGGAGGGGGTTTACATTTTCCACTTCAAGGGAGGCTCCTGCCTTCCTTAGCACACACCTGTCTTTTCAAACCAAGACACCTGGTTTCAAACCTGGTTGCTGGCTCAGGAGGACACTCTGTAGGTGCTCAGTCAGGTGTCTCAGATACCCATGAAGATGGAAAAGGTCTGCCAGAATTTCTTAGCTGGGAAAGAAAAGGAGAAACACAGAAGGTTCATCAGTCCAGAGTGACACAGAGGGGTGGGAAGGATCAACTTGTTCATCCAGGAGTGATTTCTCAAAGGAATTTCTGGCTGAAGTTTGGGGAGGATTTTTCCTACACCAGCACTGTGTCTGTGCATTTTGCACTGCAGGGGAGGATTCCATGTGCTGGTGGAACAGCACAGGAATCCCCTGGCTCAGCTTTCCATCATGAAAAGTGGTGATTTCCCAAAAGTGCCCTCATAAACATTTCCAGGCAGCAACCTCTGTGTCAGCCCAGTCGGACTTCAAAGAAGGAGGAAGACACAGCTGATGCAATGACATTTTTTTGACCAACTCTGCACTTGGACAAGAAGCATCCTATTGTGTTCCTTTGGAAAAGGGGTGACTGTGCTGCTCCAGGAGCACAGAGGCAGCATCCTGCTGCATTTACAGCATTGTCACATCCTCAGGTGAAAGTTGACACAAGGCTGCCCTGTGATGTGATAGAGGAGGATTTTTTTCCAGCTTCTTTTTAACCTTTTTACCTTCTTCTTTTAGTCTTTCTCCTGAATGACCTCGTGACTTAAGGTCTTAAATTTGGAATTACTTTAAGAGCTGCTTTCATCTTCCCTGTGCTCCATGGGGAATGAGACAGCAATTCCATAGGAAATCTCTTTTAGGATCACTTTCCTGTCAACAGCAACAGCAGAAAGCACTGAGGAGGAATATTTTTTTGTTTTTTTTTAATCTGGCAAATTTTTCTCCGTTTTAGAACAATGTATTCTTTGCCTTAGCTATTAGCCCAAGTGATTAACTTATTGTCAGTGATTTATGACTCCTCTTAAGATATTCCCAGGGTTATTGGACTGACATCATCAAATTGCTCCCACTTAAGAGCAGGCAGAGCCAGCACAGAGGCAATCCTGAGGAGCTGCTACTGTTCCAGGCAGGGTTTGCTGAGATGCCAATGCTGTGAAATGCAGAGGCTGAATTTTCTCACCAAGCTCTGGTGGTGGAGGATGAACTTGTGCTCCAGCAATTTTAGATGCCTCCAGGAGCTGCCAGCCCTCAGGCTATGAGAGAAAAGTGAAGAATCCTAAAATTGGCTCCTGCTCACGCTCCTGATAAGGGGCTCTGTAGTTGCTGTGAAAAGCAGAACTTGCTTTTCATTTATCATTCCAAATCTCTCTGTCCTCTGGGTCTTCTGCCCTGTCCAGGATCATGAATCTCTCCTGTAGGCACATTTCCATCCTGCAGCTGTGGATACATCCCTCTCCCATCTCTGCAGCTCTTCCTCTGAGCTGGCATCTCTGACCTGAGCAGCTCCTGTGCTTCCAGATCAACCATTCCTCATTTTCTGGGGGCAAGTCCTGCTTCTTCCCTGTTCCTTGGTGGCCACAGTCTGCAGGCAGGAGAAGATGCTGGAAAAGATGTTGAGGGCTATGCAGAGTCTTGGGAAGATGGATTCAAGGTGATGTTGAGTACAACTCTGCCCTACAAGCCCAGAGCTTTGCTGTCCTGCTCCCACCCGGAGCTGCTCAGCTCTGGTGGCACAGCCCAGCCCCAAAACAGGATGCCAGTTATTTTCTTTTTAGGGTGGACACTCTTGTCAAAACAAACCTTCTGAGATAAACCCTGCTGCCATTCACCCCTGGGTCACTGCTTCACACAGCCTGAGGTTACCTGGCCATGGGTGGGAGATGACCCCAACATGGGCACGTCCTGCAGCTGTTGGGTGATGGTTCCTCCATGTGCCTGCTGGGTGGACACCTCCCCTGCACCTCCACTCCATCCTCAGGGCTGCCAGGAAGCTGCTGGCATTGCTGCCAGTCCCTGAGGAAGAATTAAGGGGTGACTGGGTGACAGCCTGCATGTCCCCCTGCCTTCCCTCTGGGCTGTCCCTGCCACAGCTGGACCCTCCTGGCATCACCTCACTCCCTGTTAAACACATCTGGAACCAGCTGTGCCTCTGTGCAGCTCCACCCTCATGGCAGAGCCTGGGGAACACATTTTTAATTTACCACTGATCCATTCCAGCCACCTCGTGCCTCAGTTTCCCTGAAGTGGAGGTTGTCACCCCTCTGATCCTCAGCCTCCTGTTGTGTCACACACCCTGCCAAGCACATCAGGGCTTGGGTTTCCCTGGGGACAAGTGGCCGGAGGATTGTCACCACTAGGACGATGGTAGCTCCTCCTGGGATGCACAATAAGCCAGCAGCTCATTTTTTTCACCTTTCTGCTGCCAATCCCCACGTTTGCCAGCTCAGGAGGTGCCTGGCATCCCCCAGTCTCCAAGGGCCTGGAATGCAAATGCCAGGTTGATAAAATGCCTTGGTTCAGGAGATGCCACAGAGATTTACACTCCAGCTGAGTCTGAAGGCTGAGTGTGCACTGGTTAATGCAACACTTCCGAAATAAGCCAGGAAAAGGCTCTTTTGATACCCCCTGCCCAGGACTTCTGCTCATCTGATCTGGGAATGGTCCCAGTGAGGGATGTGAACACAGTGAGGGAGATGCCAGAGGATCTTCCTGCACTCAGTGATGCAGTGAAGGTTTGTGTTCGGTCTTGGGTAAGCCTGACTTTTTTTTCCCCTAAAAATATCCCCAAAGGATGGAAAAAAACCTAAAAAACTTGGAGTTGGTCTAGAGTCTGTTCACGTGGGTAATGGAAGTGTCCTGGGATCTGCTGGCCTCCAGCTGTGGTGCGTCTCCTCCAGGACCTGGGACACCTGCAGATGTTTCAGGGGTGTCACCGAGCATTTTGTGCGTCACTGGGGCGCCAGCTGCTCACTCTGTCCCAGAGACTGTGCTGTCCAAAATCCATCCCACTGCCTCCCCATCGCTGAAAAGGCAGTTTGGGTCAGGCTGGAAGCAGCAGCAGCAGCAGCAGAGGGAGCTGGTTGGTCCGTGGATGCTGGAAAACTGATGCTCAGAAGGTGCTCTTGCTTCACGGAGAGCTCTTCAGGGCCTGGGCAGGAGCTGGCCTGCAAATGTCAATTTCTCAATCTCTGGGTCTCAGGCTGGGCCCTCCCAGGGGGCTCCCCTGTCAGGGGAGACCCTCCTGGAGCAGTTTTGTGTCAGGAAAGAGTGATGCACTGGATTTTTTCAGTCTTCAGGTTCTTGTTTATTATTATCTTATCTAACCTTTTGCATGCTGTCCACACCAGGCTCAGCACACTGGAAAAGCACCACAAAAATGGCCAACAATCTCTTGTTACAAGGTCCTTTAAAGCCAAACTATCCAATTAAGAACTGACACCTAGATTATTTTCCCTTTTAACCCAATAACTGATCCCTAAAAGTCAGCAATGTGGATTTTTCTGCCCAATTACAAAATGCCATCCAAACCCGGGAAGAAGAAGGAAGAAGAAACCCAGGACAACACCCTGTGCCCTCCATCTTGCTTCCACCCACAACACAGCAAAAATCCCAAAACCTAAAATTCTCACCTAAGTGATACACCTACACTACTCTCTATAATCTATTTCACACTTTTGTGGATTCTAGTCTATCTTGAAGTCTGGGAAACTTTCTCCATGAATGAGGGTGAAAGTCAGTGCTTCCCTGGGGGTCAGAGCACCCCAGAGCAGACAGAGAAATATTCCCTGGGCTTCCACATGCAAACACCACACCCTGCTGCCATGGTGACCCTGAAAATGACCTTCTGTCCTGTCCTAGGTTACAATATTAAGATTAAGATCCTGCTGCTTCTCTTACCAAATCTTTCTCCTGAATGACCTCGTGACTTAAGATCTTAAATTTGGAATTACCTTAAGATCTGCTTTCATCTTCCCTCTGCTCCATGGGGAATGAGACAGCAATTGCATAGGAAATCTCTTTTAGGATCACTAGGAATTTCACTTTAGGAAATGTCTTTTAAGATCACTTTCCTGTAAACAGCAACATCCTCTTCAATATCCTCAACAGCTGTTGAAACCAGGAGGGGCATTGTTTTTTCCTTATCTCCTCTTAATATGCCCATCAATGCCTTTCCACATGACTCAGAGATAACTCCCTCCAGGAGCCTTTTTTGTTTAATGGACCCACCACCTGACTCACAGAATGATATCAGCCCATTGTGAGATGCTCCACCCAGGGGGGAGGAGCTAAGCATCCCCACCTGGATATAATCTGGGATTTGGGATAGAACACCCTCCAGGAGCCTTTTTTGTTTAATGGACCCACCACCTGACTCACAGAATGATATCAGCCCATTGTGAGATGCTCCACCCAGGGGGGAGGAGCTAAGCATCCCCACCTGGATATAATCTGGGATTTGGGACAGAACAGTCAGCCTGGATTCCCAGAGGAGCAGCTGTCTTTTCCACTGGATCTTCAGAGGAAGACTACATCCTTCTACAGGATCCCTGCTCAAACAGAACCACATCAGCCACTCCAGGAGGACTGCNGTCTTTTTTATTTTTTTTTTTTTTTTTTTTTTTTTTTATTATTGCAAGTATTTTGGTTTTCTTTTCCCTTTTCCTGATAAATTGTATTTCTGCCTTGAAGCCTCTCACTGGTTTTGCTTTCTAACAGAACATGTCCTTGCAGACCGGCCCAGGAGGTGGGGCTGGAGCTGCTGGAAGGTGGCAGATGCCGGGCTGAGCTCCACGAGAACAAGAAATGCGTCAGCACAGCCTGAGCTGGGTAAATAACCCTGTCCCACGTGGGTCCTCCCGAAGGGCTGCCTTGGAGCAGCGCTGTCTGTCCTAGGGATCAATCCAGACTGGCTGCAATTCCCACACAGTGGGATTTTGTCCCTGCTGCAAGAGAGGGCTGCCTAAACTCCTCTACAGTGAGTTTTTTTTCTAGTTCATTTGAAAAAGCATTTAATTAAAAGATGTCTCCTTTTCAGATTATCCCCTCAGGAAGCAGATTTTGGCAGAAATTGTCACGTCACTGAAGCTTGCTTTGATTTTATTTCTATTGTGGTTTTGGATTTTTAATTTTTTTTTTTAATACTCACTTATTTTAAATTATGGAGTGGAAGGCTGGCTCCACAATTTAGAAAAGTGTTTGTTCATTCAAGGAAAAAAAAAAAAATCAGTTCTCTGGTTCTGCTGTAGATCAGAGTGATCTTGGTAACTTTATAACACATCAATCATTGGTAGTCCATTAAAGTCCTTAAATGAATGACCACTTGGCCAAGGGATTTTGGGTACTTTAGGGCTTGGGTTTAAATCTGTCCTTGCCCTGCCTTTGCTTGCCACAATTCCTCGTGGCTGTGGAATGAGAACTGCTCCATCTCCCCATGGGCTCCTGGGAGGATTTGTGTGCTGGAGGTGCTCAGGGGTCTCTGGAGTTCCCACCTGCCACAAAGCCATGTGTGAAGGGCATCCCCTTGGCCACATCCCCTGATGTGGTGTCACACCCTGCCCTGTGATGTCCCCCATCTCCCTGCACTTTGGCAAAGAGGTTCTGTTCCCAGGGTGGAATTTTCTTGGCTGTGGAGGCCGATGGAAATCTCTGACGAGCTCCTGCCTGCTCTGTATTTCCTGCACACCCTTCACAATTTCTGCACTTTCGGGGAGAATGTCTCGCCTGCTCAAACTTGACTCCCCTTTTGGGCTTTAAATATTGAGAGCAGATCAATATCTCATGAACCTCCTTGGTGAAGATGAGTGTGATTTGCTGGGAGCTGTATCAGCCTCTTCCCTCTCTCTCCTCTCCTTATTCCCACTACAAGCTCATTAAGTCGTGCCACAGGCAGAGATCCATCAAAGGCTGTAAGTGCTGTGGATGTTTCCTGAAGTGTCTCATTCAGAGCATGATGAGCTTTGAGTGCTTCTCCTAATGCAGGCACAATCCAGAGTTACTGGTGTGCTCTTAACTAATAAACCTTCAGCTGCAGCCCAGAATAGCAAACTCTGTAATCATGGAAAATTGCTTTCTGATGGGTGAAAATGCACGAGCCTGGGGTGGAGATCTGCTTCCCTCCCCCTTTTCTTAAGGCTCTGAGTAGGAAGATGGAGAGGGGAAAGGGAGGCAGGAGCATCCATCCTCCCCCTCACTGTCACCATGGCTCTTTTGGTGTTTGACTCTGGTTATCACTGCAAATTGACATTTTAGGGTGAATGGGAAGGGAACCTCTCCAGGTCACTGTGAAAGCTTCCCCAGTCTGGGCTTCATCCAGGAGGTTGCTGAGCCTTCCATGGTGATGCCAAGTTCATTTTTCCCTGGAAAAAGGTGAATGCTCAGAATCCTGAAGAGAGGAAACCTGCACCACCAGGAAAGGGATGGTCTGAGGTTCATCCATGGTGTCTGAAGCATCTGTGCCCAGGGAGCTCCAGAGAGACCTGGGAGAGCTTGAGCTCATCCCAGCCAGAGACATTCCTCAGGATAACACCAGACCTTGGCTGGAGATGGCAGGGAAGAGCTTTTCTGGTGGGTGGGAAATACACCAGTGCCTCCAGCTGGAAGTGTGGTCTGCAAGAGGGCAGCGAGGGAAGGAGCTGCTTGGGCTGCAGAGAAATGCCTTGGGGGCACACCTGGGCTTGCAGGTGTCAAATGTGGCTCAGCAGGAGATGAAATGCTGAGGGTCCAAGGGTGGGAAAGGTCCCCTCTCACTGCCAGGGCGGGAACATCCCCCTCCACGTCCTTCCTGGGTGGTTTATGGCTCAGGGGGATGAGTGATTGAGGCAGTGCAGGGAGCTCAGGTCAGCAGGCACTGCAGGACACCAAGCCCTCTCCAGGGAGAACTCCAGAGCCAGGAGCACAGCAGGGTCATTCCCTCATGTGCAGAGCAGGATGCACTCCCTGGAAAGGGACGGGGTTATCCTGATGTCAGCCAGGGTGACTGCGGAGTGAGGGTCAGGATGTTCCCTTGCTGGAGCCTGGCCTGGTTGAGGCCGGGTTTCCAGGAAGGATAATGTCCCTGGAGACATCTGATGCACTGTGGTGCAGTGACAGCCTCAGAGGGATGATAAACACAGCACATGCAACACAGGCACGTGGCACTGGGGGAGGATGCCCAGCAGCCACAACTCATGTCTTTGCAGCTCCAAAGTTGAACTCAAACGTCAAATTCAGTGGGGGGAAAAAAAAACAAACCCAAACCTTAGATCCACATTTCCCTCTGTGAGGTTTGGCCATAATTAGGGTTTCTCTGTTCCTTCTGAATTATTCATGAATAATTATTTTTCTTCATACAGACTGGTTTTGGTTATCCTGCTTCACCTCAGGCTGGCTCATCTAATTAATTGACACCTATGAGAATATGAGGCACAAAAATCCCTCCAAGCCCTTTCAAGAACTTCATATCTAAATTCAAAGACTATTCAAGGACTGAGGCTCGGGCTACTAAATATTAATACTCATAAAGTAATATTTATCCTTATCTTCCACTTCCTCTTTCCTTCCTTTATGCTTCTTCAGTAAATCAAGATGAGACCATCAATCAGCATCACCAAAAACCTTCCTGGGGTACCCTTATTTGTAGCTTAGCTGGAATAAGTCATTATCTGTGTTTCTAAGCACCTGATGAGCTTTACTGCAGAAATGAAGGTGCTTTCCCAGCTGCTTTCTAGCTGAAAGGAGGAAAGGATGGTCTGGAGCACATGTGCCAAGAATGGGAGCAGAGGGACTCAGCCAAAATCACACACTCTCCATGGGGACCGTGACTGGAATCTTGGGATCATGGAATTTCCTGAGCTGGAAGGGACCCACAAGGATCATTGAGTCCAACTCCTGGTCCTGCACAGGTGAATCCCAGCAATCCCACCCTGTTCCTGAGAGGGTTGTCCAAATGCTTTTTAACTGTCAGGCTTGAGGCTGTGTCCATTCCCTGGGGAGCTTATTCAGTGCACAACCACCCTATGGGTGGGGAACCTTTTCCTAATATCCCCCTAACCCTTCCTTGACTCATCTCCAGCTGTTCCTTGGGTCCTGTCACTGGTCACCAGAGAGCTCCAAGAGAGCCAGGAGGTGACCACTGAACCTCAAGGCTGTAGGAGGCTGTGCAGTGCTGAGGGTTGTCCCCATTTTGTGTGTGCCTTGTGCCATCGAGTGGTGGCCTTGGATGCACTCAGAAGACACCAGGGGATGTCTGGCAGAGTCAGCACCAGGCCACTGCACCCATGGCTTCCCCTGGTGCTGGTGCAGCAAGGAGATGAGTTTAGATGACATGGCAGTGTTTCCAGGCCGTGTGTTGTGTCTTCCTTCCAAGGCAGAGCCATCAGGCCTGAAGAGATGTGATCTGTGGGAAACGGCAGTAGGTCCAAGGATGAGTTGATGAGGTGTCAGATGAAGGTCAGGGCTAGCTGGGAGGGAGTGTTTCTTTCCCTCCATGGCTGCTGAGATGCTTGGGGGAATTGAAGAGGACACAGAAGCTGTGGGATGATGCGATGCTCTGAGGGCAGAGGTCCTGGACAAGGGGAAAATCTCCAGTGGCTACAACTCCACCCACAATCAGTCTCTACTTCTCTTCCTCTTGCTGTGTTTGGGCTGGAAAAAACCCTTGAATGCAAGAGGACCCTCTCAGCACCCTGCCAAGACCAGATCTGGGCCAGAACAGCAGCTGCATCATGGGGCCATTCCCACAGCGATGATGTCCTACTTGGGAAAGTGTTTGGGTCCTGCAGGGGGTTCCTTGGGCTCCAAGCTGAATGACAGGCCTGGCCAGGACCAACAGGACCCTCTCTGCAAGAGCTCTAGCTGCTCCAGCCCTCTGAGCAGCTAAAGAGTAAACAGTGAAATGAAATAGGCACAAACCAGCACAGAGACCAGTATTCAAGGCTCTCTGGCGCCTCTGGCCTCGGATTTGCAACAAAACCTTTTCTCAGCTGGCTTTGAAAAGGGAACCCACACAAGCTCCTTTTGCTATTCAGCCCAAACACAGGGCTGCTACTCATTCGAGCCCTCTGAATGTTCCCTCAGCTCCCGGGTTCCTTGGGCTGTGCCAAGAGCACAAACACTGAGGCCACTGGCTGGAGGTGGGCAGGGAACATCAGCAGCACAGCAAAGCATTTTCCAGAGCAGGGTAAGCAGGGCACATCCCAACACTCTTATCCTGTTTCTGGCTGTGGAAAGTGGGGAGAAGTGGTTGGGAGGACATCCTGGAGGCTGCTTGGTTTCCTCCTGTCATTGCTGTTAGGGTTTTGGCTCAGTTTGCCAGGTGAAGCCAAGCTGTTCATCCCTGTTCTGTTCCAGCAGGAGCGGAGCCAGCTCTGAAACCTTTCACCTGAACCATCAAACATGGGCTGGGGGCTTGGCCAGAGCAGCTCCAGAGCCCAGCTCTTTGGAAACTGCCCACTGCTGTATGTGCTGGCTTCATCTGCTCCTTAAGGAAAGCATGGCACTGGGATCCTCTCCTTGAGATGCACAGCCTGGCTGTGCCTCAGTTTCCTTTCAGCCTCAATTGCTGCCTCACTGGGCTGCTGCACATTTAATGAACTGATGTAGTGGAGGAAACCCTGAAATTAGGCTCAGCCTCATGCTGAGTGCTAGTGCTGATGTGTTCCAAAACCAGGTGAGGTTTTCAGGTACCTGGGTTCCCCTCAGGGATGAAGCTATGGAGTGGTGTCCCCTGGATCATCTGGGGCCATGGCAGGAAAAGAATTTAAAGGGATTTTATTGCATTGGCTGTGTTTTCTATTCTGCTCAGAAGGAGAAGATTTTGGCCCATCTCCATGTTTTGTGGCCACCTTCAGGAACTCCTGGATGCTTTGATTTTTAGCCCAAGGAGGACACAGCTTGTCCTCATGGCTGGGTCAAGGAGAAAGTGTCAGGTTGTCATCCTGTGCTCTTCCTTTTTCTTGTCCCTGGAGTCTCTGTGCTTTCCCTTGTATTATGAAACAGGGTTACAACACTCCTTTTTCCTTCCTGAAAACCTGTGATCTTCTCAGAGGTGTGTTGCCATGTAGGGATGGAATCATCCACAGCAGTATTTCTCCCAGCACTGATGATTTTGCTCTGTTTTCTACTACAAAACAAGATCCAGGTATCTTCACTTCTCCATTGTCCTGGCTCATCCCAAGGAAATTCCCTCAGAAAGCCCCTCCTGCCCTGTAAATGCATTTTCTTTTGATCCCTTCTTCTGCCAGGCACCACCACCTTACAGCACTGGTGCCAATGCTGCTTACATGTGATTTTAAATCCCATCCTAGCTAACAACACAGGGGTTTGAATTTCCAGCTTGTGAGCGTGGATCATGCTAGGAGAGCTGCTCATGCCAGCAAATTCCTTGCATTTTCTTGGGCAGTTTTCTCCTCTGTGCCTCCTTGCTGAAACGGGCTCTGGCACAGCTTTTGTTTGCTGCAGCAGCTGGAGAACAGAGCAATCATGGTTCCTCTCCTTCGTGGGCGAAGCTCATTGTTTTGGAAGGAGAGCTGACATTTTTAGAAACCTGCTGAATCGGCATCCTGGATCCCAGAGTGCTCTTGGGCCAAAGCTCAATGGATGGAAATGGATGCTGATATTTAGGTAGCTGAGTCCTGCCTCTAGATTCCAGGTGGTGAGGTTTTCACCTGTGAACTGAACCCCATTCCTGCTGACTCCAAAGGACTTTGCCCACTCCAAGCCCTGAATGAGAGGAAGCATTTCATGGGGCTGCTGACACATCTCAAGAGGTTTCCCTACCTGTCATAGTGCAGGTGACCCATCCCTACTGCCATTGCCTTGCAGGTGGTCTTCAGCTCCTTCACAAGATGCATCCCCTTGGAAACCTCTGTCATCCCAGGAGATGCCAATACCTGTTCTGGTAGAGGTCTTTGGACAGTGATGGAGGGGAAAGATGTGTGCCCTTGTGATGTCTGCATGCACAGAGAGCAGCAAGAAGTGAAAATTCACTTAAAATGTTGGGTGAGGCTTGTTTCATTCTGGTTCCCTTTGGCAGCAGGAGTAAGCTTGTCAGGGATAATAAGGGTAATAAACGTTGCTAAGCAATAAGTGATTCCAAATCAGCTTTATCAGCTCAGCCCTGTGGGGAGGAAAAGGGATCTGAGCAGGGAGAGAGCAGCAGAAAACACCTGGTAGGGGGATGGCAGACACAGCCCACATCAGCTTGGGGACAAACCAGTCCCCGTGGCCCTGTTGGGAGAGGGAGGGCAGGGCCCAGATGGGCTGTGGCTGTGCTGGTCCCAGTTACAGCACCATGGGGAAGTGCAGGGTGACCAGTCCACGCTGATCAGTCCTGAGTGATCCCCTGCCACGGGCAGTGCCAGCCCCAGTCCTCCTCATGGGATTGAGCTCTGGTGTTACCACCCATGACCCTTCGTGGACTATTGTATTTGTTGGGAGTGTCTCAATGAAGGTAGGAATGATGAATTTGACTCTATGTTTTTAGAAGGCTAATTTATTACTTTATAATACTATATTATGTTAAATAATGTTATACTATATTATACTACAGAATACAGAAAGGATATTTACTAAATGCTAAAAAGATAATAATGAAAACTCGTGACTCTCTCCAGAGTCTTGACACAGCTTGGCCCTGATTGACCAAAGAGTTAAAATAACTCACACTAGAATCTAATGAAACAATCACCTGTGGGTAAACAATTTCTAAACACATTTTACATGTGAGCACAACACAGGAGAAGCAAATGAGATAAGAATTGTTTTCTTTTTCTCTGAGGCTTCTCAGCTTCCCAGGAGAAAAATCCTGGGTGAAGGGATTTTTCCAGAGAATGTGAATGCTACAATGGATGAGGGGACAGAGCCTGCAGAAGGCAGAGGCCCAACAATGTCAGCACAGAGCTAGAGGACATCCAGAGGGCTTTTCCTGAGGAAGAACAGCACAGGAATTGACCTCTCTTGCTTTTCTGCTCCTCTGGGACAAGCTGGCCAGCTCTTCCCACTGCCATAAACTCACACTGGATGCTCCCACCTCGTGGGGCAGGGAGAGCACTGGGGGTCACACACGTGTCCTTGAGAGCTCTGTGATAGCCCAAATGCTTTCCTGCCCTCTCCTGCACTGTTGGTTTCTCTGGGTCTGCACTGAAGGCA